>JAKOGI010000495.1:395000-425000 GCA_029747015.1 Carnegiea gigantea
CTAAAATACCCACATTGGTAATAACGCAAATCATTTTCTCATTTACCAGGAAAATATCTTCTCTTTTTAGGCTTAAGATCTCATAACATGCTAATTAGCAGAGATCATCACTCGCCTTATGTGAGGCTGACACTCACGCATCAAATTATCCCTGGGGTACAACATATTTTGGACCATTACTCTCGTCAGAGTCTTCTAGGGTTCCTTCTTATCGGTCCATCTCCATGGCCATTAGGGTTCCCGTAAACCAAGGGCACTCCCTAATTGTTTGTCCACTCAAGCACTAATCTTAGCCATTAAAATCATATTAATCCTCATGTGTCATAAAAAGAAGTCACTGTCACACATAGTAAGTTTCACCTTCAAGTGATTCATGAATCATTTCTCTTTAAAATCATGCTTGTCTAGTAAAATAGCTCATAACCCTACTAGTGGTCTATGGTTCTTTCATTTTCAACATAAAGAGCTTCTTAAAATCATATTGAGTTTACTAACTCACAATTCGAAACTTAAAGTAACTGGTTAGCATATAATTCAAATCAAGTTTAGTAGTTAACACTTTCATTTGCCCTTTTTCAGTTCGTTTACATCCTTTTTAAACTCAAAGAAGGGGACATAATTAAACCAAGGCCTTAAAACATTTTCGAACTCGCTACTAGTTTCCTTTTCAACTTAGTAAACCTATCGACTATTTAGTTGGATCATTCACTGAGTAGTTCGACGATTTAAGATCCTTTTTAGGCTACAAACATCTTGACACACTAATAGGAAACTGGTGAACATTTAGAAACATTTGAAATTATGAAAGTGAGCTTTTAACGACCCCTTTGAAGATTTTAAAGTTCACAAATCAGTCACATAGCATCATTTAGCAATTTTAAGAAGGTAACAGTTCACAAGTAGCACATTTATAACACTTCACAGAAATAGTTTCAGTAGAATCAATCTAATATTTCATATACCCTGCAATCCACATGATTGCGGTCAATTCAAACCTAGGCTCCCTTCTCACACAACATAGACCACAAGAACCTCAAATCACTCAATAGTTTCACCTCAAGCCATCCAACTACCATGCTCAGTTCAATATTGCCATAATTCAACCAATAGTTTATGAAATCAACATACTCAAGCGTAGCATTCATGCTAATTACCATAAAGAGAATTTAAGCATAACCAATCTGATTTAGCAATGACATTTAAACAAAATTCAGCTTGCTCTACGAATACCTCAAATCACCTGGTTTAGCACCCTTAACCTCTAAAACAGAATTTAGGTATAATAAACTGATGCAACAACAGCATTATGGCAATATTCTGCTTATTCTACACATCTCCAAACGGATCGGTTAGTAAAACCACACATCAACTCAACATGCGAGAATCCTAAAATAAGCATCATCATTAAAATTACCCAATTTGAGCTCTAAATTCTTCAAATACTGATTGCTAACTTAGATTCAAATATGCACTGACTGAAATCAGTAAAATTCATTAAAGTTACTAATAATTTAGGAGGAGAGAAACCCCACCTGAATTCCAAGCTAGAGGCTCGTTCGAAGGCTGCTGCGCTCGACTTTAAGTGCTGAAAAACCCCAACCTTCAACCCTTGCTCATTGACCATACGAACAAACCCAGATGATGCCCAAACCCATGCAATTCGAACCCTAAACTTGAGCAGAATCTCACTCACTGACTTGAGGTTGTGATGGGTGCTTGGTGCAACGAATTCACACCCCATTTATAGAAGATTTGAAGTAACTAAGAGCTGGATTGCATGGCCACACTTGGGTACGTGTTCAGAGCCTTGAAACAGCACCTAAACCGATCACAAACATGGTGCACACCTTCGAAGTTTTGCCAAGATTTCACAGCAGAGGGTTTGTTTGATGTTAGGGAAGTAAAATCTGAGGAATTTGGTGCTGGGTGAAGTGAAAACTAGGTGGAGTTTTGATGCTTGAGTCGCTTGTTTGGTGAGTAACAGAGAAGGAAGAAGAAGAAGAGAGAGAGAGTGATGAATGGGGGTCACGAGGAAGAAGAGGGGAGCCTGGCGCATTTTGACAAAATACCTCTACATCTCTCTCTCTTTGTTTTTTTTCTGTTCCAAGTTTGCTCAATAATCAACACTGCTGGTCTAATTTTGTGCCCCGTATTCTAAATCTGAATTGATAACACAATATTTCGTCGATTATTCGTTCCCAAATATATCAAGCTTCAATTTAATAAACAACAAAATCAATTCTAAGGTCGACAATGTAATCGTATTTGGGTTCTTATTCGATTTAGTACCTCTTAATAATCCTTGTTAACGCTTATTAATAGCATTGAAAAATTTTCAAAATAATAATAATAATGATAACGCCAATAATATTCTTTTTAATAAAATTATCGTTCGCGCAAACACGTCAATAGTAATTTAACTCATATTGTTTATAAAATACAATTTTATAACGCCAAAAGGCAAGACAAATAGCTTAACATAAAAATAAAGATCGTAGATAATACACTCTTTCCTCTTAAAAGAATTTTGTCCTCAAAATTGCTAACCTGGTGGAAATAAGGTTTAGTACTTCTCCCATATCTCTTTTTTCGGCTCACAGCCGGCTTCGGCTATCTTGTGATGCTTCCAAAGCACTTTAACATAAGGAATACTCCTATTCCTGAGCTTCTTCTCCATTCTTTCCAATATTCAGATAGGTTCTTCCACATATTTGAGGTTGTCCTTAATCTGCCAGGGTTTATACTTGATGACGTGGTCTGGATTCGAAATGTACTTTTGGAGGCTGGATACATAGAACACGTCTTGTATGCTTTGCAGTGAGGTGGTAGGGCCAATCGGTATGTGACCGAGCCTATTCTTTGTAGAGTCTCAAAAGGTCCAATGAATCTTGGGCTCAGTTTCCCTTTTTAGCCGAACTTTATACTTCCCTTGAGTGGGGAGACCTTCAGGAATACATGGTCTCCAACATTAAACTCGAAAGGCCTTCTCCTGATGTCTGCATGACTCTTTTGCCTACTCTGGATAGCCCGTAACCTTTTACATATAGTTTTGATTACCTTGATCATTTGGTCGATTAATTACACCTTAGAGGGTTCTGTTTCTCTTACTTCTTCCCAACAAGTAGGAGTTTTACAGCATCGATCATGTAGTGCCACCAAAGGAGCCATACTAATGCTTGAATCGTAGCTATTATTATACGCAAACTCAACCAGAGATAAATTGTGATCCCAGGTCCCTGCATACTCCAATGCATAGGCTCCTAACATATCCCCTAGAGTTTGAATAGTCTTTTTAGATTGCCCATCTGACTGAGGGTGGAAGACTGTACTTAGGCATGTTTCAGTTCCCATTGCTGCTTAGAATCCGTACCAGAACCTAGATATAAACTTAGGATCTCGATCTAACACTATGCTCAGGGTACTCTGTGCAATCTGACTATTTCCTTGATGTATGAATCTGCTAGTTGGTCGAAGGTGCAGGTAGTTTTCATGGCTAGGAAATGTGCAGCCTTGGTCAATCTGTCAAGGACCACCTAAATATTATCGTGCTGCTTAGTGGCGTTTGGTAATCCACTGACAAAATCCATAGTGATGTACTCCCATTTCAACATTGGAATGGGTAAGGGCTGAAGCAATCCACCAGGTTTTTGGTGTTCAGCCTTTACTCTTTGACATGTATGGCAGCAAGCAACATAATCTACGATATCTATTTTCATCCCTATCTACCAGAAATGCATCTTTAGGTCATGGTACATCTTAGTGCTCCCCAGATGGGTAGTAAGAGCTGAGTTATATGCTTCTTTCAACATCTCCTTCTTGAGGTTCAATATAGTATGGATGCATAATCTGTTTCCATACCAAAGCACATCGTTTTGGATTTAAAATTTCTTGATTCTTCCTTCTTCTACTCTCTTCCTAATTTTCTTAATCTTAGGGTCTTCCTTCTGATGCTGCTTGATTTGTTCTATTAGTGGAGAAGTAACCCAGACTACTATTAGGTAGTTTTGATTTCCTGGTACCACTACTTCTACCTGAAGGGTATTAAGTTCCATTAGAAGTCTCTTCTCCTGAGTAAGTAGGCAGGCTAAAGAACTAGTGGATTTTTTGCTCAAAGCATCAGCCACCACATTTGCTTTACTAGGATGGTATTTCACCTCCTTATCATAATCCTTTAGAAGCTCTAACCATCTCCTTTGTCTCATGCTTAACTCTTTCTAAGTAAAGATGTATTTCAGGCTCTTATGATTGGTGCATATCTCACACCTTACTCCGTAGAGGTAATGTCTCCAAATCTTCAATGCAAATATAACTGTAACTAAGTTTAAGTCATGTGTTGGGTAATTTTCCACATATAGCTTCAATTGGAGAGAGGCATAGGTGATAACTCTGCCCTTCTGCATTAGAACGCACCCCAATCCCTTCTTGGATGCATCACTGCAGACCATAAATCCCTCATTGCCTTCAGGTAATGCTAGCACTAGTGCAGTTACTAGCCATTTCTTTAGTTCTTGAAAGCTGCGTTCACACTCTTCTATCCATTCAAACTTCTTGTTTTTTGGGAGTAGCTTGGTGATAGGCATGGCATGCTTAGAGAATCCTTCCACAAATCATCTGTAATATCCAGCCATACCTAAGAAGTTTCGCACTTCAAACACATTCGTGGGTCTTGACTAGTTAACAATTGCTTCTATTTTTGCAGGATCCACTGAAATGCCTTCTTGAGAAACCACATGACCCTAAAAGTTCTCCTTTTCAAGCTAAAACTTGCATTTCTTCAGCTTAGCCTACAATTTGGATTTTTCAAGAGTTTCCAACACCATTTGCAGGCGATCTGTATGTTCCTCGGTTTTAGAATATACCAAGATATCTTCAATGGAAACCCCCATGAATTTATCGAGGAAAGGTTTGAACACCCTGTTTATTAAGTCCATAAAGAATGCTAGAGCATTAGTTAGACTAAATGGTAGCAATAAGAATTCATAGTGCCCATATTAGGTTCGAAAGGTAGTTTTGGGCACATCTTCCTTCTTAATTTTCAGCTGATGATACCTTGATCTTAGATCAATCTTAGAGAATGCTACATAGCATGTTAGTTAGTCAAATAAATCATCAATTCTTAGGAGAGGATACTTATTTTTGATGGTCACTTTATTCAACTCTCGGTAATCGATACACAGTCTTAAACTCCTATCCTTCTTTTTCACAAAAAGTATTGGGGCTCCCCATGGTGAGACACTAGCTTGGATCAACCCTTTGTCTAGTAGTTCTTGAAGTTGAGTCTTTAACTTAGCAAGTTTAGCAAGTCCCGTACAATAAGGGTTTTAGATATTGGGGCAATGTCTGGCACTAGATCTATTGGGAACTCAATTTCTCGATCCGGTGGCAATCCCGGCACTTTTGGAATACATTTGGGAACTCTCTTACCACTGGAATCTCACTCAAGTCTGGCTCTCTTTGTTCTATCGTCTCTACTGCACACAGATAACCTTGACACTCTTTTCTCAACATTTTGAAGGCTTGCATGGCAGATATGGTTGGCATGGTTTTCTAACAACCATTTCCTCTAAATTCCATCCTCTCTCCTTCAAGGGTCGACAAAGTGACTAGCTTCTTTTCACAATCTAATTGTATCAAGTTAGTACAAAGGGTTTTCCCTTCTATAACAACACGATCTCTAAGGAGAAGATCAGTATGATAAATAGTTCCAAAAGGAGTGGTCACATAAAGTTGTATATCCATCTCATCATCCTTAGTGGCAAGTTTCTTTGGAAATTCAGAGTTCACAAAAGAGTGAGTAGCACTAGAATCAAATAAGATGTGAGCATAAAGATGGTTAACAAGAAGAAGACCTAACATTAGTTAGCAGGTTCCTCAGTTTCTTTTCCTTCTAAGCAGAATACCCGTCCTCCTGCTTGTGGCTTCTTGCTGTTTCTGCTGCCTCCTAAGGAAGCACTAGCTGGAAGGTGACCTCGTTATATCGCTGGGTTATTCCCTACACCTGATCTCTAAGTATTACCCTGATTATTCCATGTGACCTTTGGGTAATTAGCGACCCTGTGGCCCATTTTAGTACATCCAAAACACGGCATAATGCTTTTGCATAGGGCATAGTGTTGATGCCCATAGTGATCACAGGTTCCCTTCTGTTGCTATGGTGTGAGGCGTTTTCCCTTATTTTGTCCCGTTCCAGGTTTAAACTTCTTGAAGTTACTATTTCCCTATGAACTGGATCCTCCAAGGTCGAAGTTTCGCTTCGCTTGGCTCTTTCCTTTATTTTTAATTTCAATCTCATTCATGATGCGGGCCACTTTCACAGCCCTCTGGTGCATTTCTTGAAAATTGGCATAAGCATACCCTTCTATTATTTGCTTCACTTCCCCTTTAAGTCCTTGTTCGAAGTGGCCCATCCTCATTTCTTCGGTGGCCACCTAATTTGGTGCAAAGCGGCTCAGCTCATTGAACTTCGCCATATATTCTATTATGCTCATTTCCCCTTGCTTCAAGTGTAGGAACTCCTGTTCCTTAGCTCTTCTCACATCTTGGGGGTAATATTGAGCATTCATCAAACCTTTCAGTTAATCCCAGGTTAGCGCTAGTTCACTTCCTCTAGGTTTTACTGTTCCCCACCAGAATTCAGCTTCTTTTTCGAATTAATAGGTGGCCAGACGCACCTTAAACCTCTGAGGGCATTCCATGATTTCAAATAGGTTTTCTATTCTTTGAGGCCACTCCTAATATACCATGGGGTCAGTTCCACCTCCAAACTTAGGAGGTTTAAGTTTATTAAACTGACATGTCATCTCCATGGTAGTAGGTTCTTGGACTTGTTCGCATCATGGAGGCATCTATCACATAATTACACAAAGGATTACATAGTTCTACTTTTAACTAGGGGAATATCACAACCACTCTTGGACTTATAGAGGTAGGATTTCTTGGTTAATGAAATTATTTGCAAGTGGACGAAAGATGTTATGTATAGCCACAAGTTCGGTTTCAACTCAATTACATTTATTTCATTCGAACATTGGTAATGTGACTTAGGAGTCACTGGAGATCTCGTAATCCTAGTGCTTTACCCTAAAAAGGAATACAAACTTGAAAGGCTTACATCAATCTTATTTATATACAACACAGCATTTGCGAACTTGAGTTCATGCTACACTACTCTACTCCTCGTCCGAGGTGTTACTTCCAGAAAAGTTATCAGGCATGGATTCATCTGAACTTCCTGATTGATCGGAGTCAAGGGCTAACAGTTCTTCTCATCGCACAGTAGGTGCTTATTCAATGTCTTGTTCTTCATCCACTAACTTCCCCATTCTGAGCATGGTGGCTCCTCATCCTCATGGGTAGAGTGTTCCATAAGCATCCACCCAGTGCACCCACATCGTACCGATTCATCGGTGGTGCTTAGGTTGAGGCCTCTTAGTAAAGAAGAGCCTCATTTGGTGATATTCTAGTTAGTTCCTCTCAGCTACAGTGGTGGGAAGGTTTTGGTGCTCGGCAGGTTGAATGAGTAAGGCTTGAATGAGCTGGTTAGCAGTAATGCTTCTCTGGAGCGGAGTAAACCCCAAAAGGTCCGCTAGATGCTTCGCCTGTAAGAGGAATTCTACATGACCTCAGTATGTAAAAGGGATGTATGCCCCCATATGTAGAGTCCACTATCGCAAGGTGACCACTACCTCTCTCCATCTCCGATCTAAAGGTATCTTCCTTATGAATCTCACTACGCAATAGTTTTAGATGACCCTATAAGGTCCTCACCGCTTATGCATCCCCATTGCATGCCAAAATATGACAACATTCCATGTGGCCCACCAGAAGGGCAGATAAACGTAATCAGAGATGTGGAAAACCATCCTACACTACCACTGTAAGGATAAGTGGAGAACTAGCATATATATATATATATAAATATATATGTGTGTATATATATATGTACATATATATATATAGATATATATATATATATACATATACATATATATATATATATATATATATATATATATATATATATTATATATACTACATATACATATACAGTGTGTGTGTGTGTGTGTGTATGTGTGTGTGTGTGTGTGTGTGTATATATATATATATATATATATATATATATATATATATATATATATATATATCATAGATCATGCAATTAGTAATACAGGTAATGCCAAGCAAGGTATGATCACATAAGCATGTAAGTCACATATTTCACACATTGCATTCCTATTATGATGTCTAAATGCATAATGCAAACCTATGGCTCTGACACCACCTAAATATAACACCCCCAACCCGAGTTGGAGTCACACTTCCAGGATCCCTAAAAAAAATCCCTAATGCTCCTAATGTTGAGGTTGGGCATTAGCATTTAGATAGACATTCTGGTCAAAGGTGCAAGATTTTTCCTTATTTTTGCAACATTTCATGGTCTTTGCTCAGCTAAGGGTACCTGTAAGCTGATAATAAGGTAAAACAAGGCAAAAGGTGACTAGATTCACCGCCTCGGGTAACCCGCTTGGGCCACTAACAGTCAAACCAACTAAACACAAGGGTTATAACATTATATACAAATATATAGAGTCGACTATATGCTTACACATTTAATGGTGAGCTTAAATAATTGCAGCATGGCAAAGCATCGAACACTTTATAGCAACCATACAATTGAAACTGGCAAAAAGACTGCTGACAAGTCGACATCAAAGTAATTCCAAAACATCCTCTATACCTGCTTAAATTGGACCTAGAAAAGGGAATAAGGAAAGGGATGAGCTACCACACGCTCAGTGAGTATTTCTCAACTCCTTAAAACCAAAACCATTTGTAGGCAATAATGACAAGTAGTAGCCATGCAACATTCGTATATTTGATATCATATTAGGCAATCATTGTCCGCAAAGAAGAATCATCACCCATAAACTTTATAATAGCCACTCAAGCTCGTTTCTAGGCCCTTAATAACCAAACTTTCCTAGTTAAACAAGCATGTAGGCGCATAAGCAAGCAAGCAACAAGGTTAGAGTAAAATGCTTTTAAATACGCATTTTGAAAACGTCGTTACTCATGTTATATTCAAAGAATAGTTTACAAATCACACTAGCCTCTTTAAGGCTCATATACTTTTTAAAGTTCTTGAAATACCCACATTGTTAACAATTGATAGGCCCATAAGCACACGGTCGCATTGTAGCTAATCAAGGTCGATCCCACAGATACTAGGTTTATCAATTGGGCTATAATCTCTCAGGTTATGCTAAGCGAATCAAAGTTTGATATTAAAACTAAATTAATCTAGTATCTAATCTAATGGATAAATATTCAAGGAATTATACAAAACTTGCAATCTCCCAATTCATGTATCAATCAAGCATTTCTTCCTCTAATGGTTGTTTTAAAATTGATAATCGAATTATCACAACCCTCTTTTAAGGATAAGTGAAAAACCTAAATCAAATTAGTCATCAATTTTCATAGATTTCTCGATTAGTCTGGGTTCATTAGGCACACGATTATCAAATCAATGGTTCCTCAATCCATAATTCTCTTTCAAGATATCACGCAATCAAGTCAAATCTTAGGATTCCAGTATTTGAGATTTCACCTTTCAGTCCTTCTGTAAGACCCGCATCCTTTATTCTACGTTAAGTTGGCTGGCTTACCTTCCACGTTACAAAATTCGTATGTTTATTAACCATATGAGCAAAATTAGTATCGATGTGCTTATGTGAGCGATACGTTTATTAAAAAGAATTATTATTGCTATTGTTGATTTTAAAGTTAATTCGTGCTATTTGTGCCCTCAAATTATATATATAGTTTAATTTAGTTGCTATTCGATTTATTTAGTTGTTTCCCAAATGCAAGTAGGTTGTTAACCTTAGAATTAGTTTCGAGATTTATTAAAATCGAACTTTAACGTATTTGGAAACAAATGATCGGTGAGCGATTGTATTAAGGATTGGGTTTAGGATAAGAGGTACGAGATTGGACTAGCAATTTTAGTTGACTGCGCTTTTAAACCCAAATGAAGCCCAAAACAAAAAAAAAAAAACATAAATATATCAAAAGGGGGCCAAGCCCCTTCTCGTTCTCAGCCAAAAACACGAAAGAGGGGGATCTTCTTCAAGCTCCTCACAACCCTTCCCCCCCAGTAACCACCACACGAAGAGAGAGAGGGAGAGGGCGAGAGAGGGCTGGAGAGTAGGCCGGCGGCAGGCGTGACGGTGACCGATGGGTTTGCGGCGTCGTCAATAGGGGCTCAGGCCGCGGGTCAAATGCGATGAGGGTCTGAAGGTTGGGGTTTCGAAAACCCTAGCACCACGCCACCGTGGCCCCTGAAACTTACCACCAGAGAGGGCAAAAGAGAGAGAGGGAGAGAGCGCGGGGGACCAAGCAGTGGTCAGGCGTGTCTCCGGTGACGAGGGAGGTCCGAAAGGGGGCTAGAAACGGGCTGGTGAGGCTAGTTCGAAGATGATGTTGGGCAGCGAATTAGAAGGCTTGAAATTTAGCTTCAAATGTCCCCAATTAGCCCGGGAATTGAGCTCTCTAGCTTGGAGTCCAGGTGGGTGTTTCTCGCCTCCTAGGTATTAGTAATTTCGAAAACATTTTAGCCCTTAAGTTGTGATGCCCGTCAGATTAGAATTAGATAGATTAATTGAGAATATGATGACTGATTATGCATGCTTTATTTCAACTGAATTCAGCTTAGAGTACGCATGTTTAGGCGGCCCTAAACGTATTTAGAATTAAACTGATCATATGTCAGAATATGCTGCCTGAAAGTTTTAGTTCGAAACGAGTTATGCATGTTTAGATTCGATTCAAGTGAATTCAGTTAATACATGCCTAAAAATTTAGTTCAAAATGAGTTGTACATGTTTAGAATTGATTCAAGTGAATTCAGTTTATACATGCCTGAAAATTTGACTTGAATGGTAACTTCGATGTAATAAACGAACACCTTGAATCGTATTATGTTTAAATGACTTAATTAGGTTTGAATAGTAACTTCGATATAATAAACGTATGCCTCGAATTGTATTATGCTTAAATGACTTAATTAGGTTCGAATAAGTAACTTCGATATAATAAACGAATGCCTCGAATTGTATTCTGCGTAATGACTTAATTAGGTTCGAATAGTAACTTTGATATAATAAACGAATACCTAGAATCGTAATATGCTTAAATGGCTCAATTAAGGTTCGAATTGCAACTTCGATGTAATAAACGAATGCCTTGATTTGTATTATGTTTAAGTGGCTTATTTAGATTCGAATAATGACTTTAATGTAATAAACAAACGTCTAGAATCGTATTATACTTAAATGGGTTGATTAGGCTTGAAATGTAACCTCGAAACAATGAATGAACGTCTTGAATTGATACTTGTCTATTTAGTTGAATTATGCTTGTGAAATAGCTTTGGAATCAATATTCGAATGATGAAATGAGCATGTTTACCCCTTAATTATAATATATGAATGCAATCGTGTTTCATGCTTAGTTGGTTTAACTCAGCTTACTAAGCATTCGTTTTAAAGTTAAGGTCGCATGAATGTATATATTTACATATACATGTACGTATGTTTGCAACCGTTGGTTGCAGCACACCGCTAATCGTTATTTGTTTGTTCGGTAAGTTAAGCATTGGTAAGTTACATAAGTTTGCATATCGCTTTTCGGTATATCATGATGATTAGGATTCTAAATGAAGATATTGAAACCGAGATTGTAGTTGGACGGTTTGAGGTAGAGCTATGAGTGGTTCGAGGACCTGTGGTCGGTTGCTATGTGAGGAGGGAGTCTGGGTTTTGATTACTGTAATCGTGTGGATTGCGAGGCTGTGTGCGGCTCATTGTGTTGAAATTATTAGGAAGTGCTTGAATGAATTATGTGTAAATTCCTCCCCTCTTATGTTATTAAGATGCATTATGCGTGTGAAGGTGTTGTTTTGAAAAAGGATGTTTCTCGTGTTTCAAAATAATAGTAGCCATGACTATTAGCAATCAATGGCCTATTTTAGCTACACGAACTTCGTTTTAGGAGTGAACTCGCTTAAACGGGGGATTCCCTAAAGAATTTGATTGAAAAGAAAGTGCGATGTATGAAAAAGGATTTCGCTGTGAAAGGCAGCAAAATTATTAGCCGTTATGGCCCACACACTTTCACTTAGCTAAGATAATGTGCTTCGGATAATATGTTATGAATGATGTTAGCCTAGAGGATAAGTCCTGGTACTAAGAGACCCTAGAAGACCCTGACGAGGGTAATGATCTGATATGTTATATGTAGCCGTCCCGTGAGTAAGAGCTTAAGCGTGAGCGTTAGGTCTCACTATGGCATTGAGAATAGATCTCACCTAATCAGCAGCCTGTAATGATCTTGTGCCAGATGTATTTTTCATAATAAGCAAAGAAAAGCAGTTGGCATTTTTCCATTTTAAGTATTTTAGAAGAGAGAAAATTTCAAGGGCCATTAAGAGGCCAATTGAATGAAATGTGAAAACTTTATAAGGGTCTGAAAGAAATTTCCTTTAATGAAAACAAGCCTCAAATAGGTTAAGAAAGGAGTTTTTATGGGCCCCAAGAGGCTAAGCAAAGTATTTTCAAGAAAAGAAGGAAAACTTTCTGTGCTTTTCTTATCAATGAAATGTGAATGAGATTTCAAGCAAGGCTAAGTGTTTATACAAAAAGAAAGAAAGATGCTTGTGCATATCTTCTGATTTATATTCTAAGCGCAGTATGAATGAAACTCTAAGTAAAGCATGGTCATATTTAATAGCTAGGTAAGATACGAAAATGAAAAAGAAAGCCTTATGAGCATATTTCATACATACCCTATGAATGAGGTTTGATTGAGACTCAAAATGTGTGTCTTATGCATATCATATGAAAGAAATGCCAAGAAACATATTATTATGAAAAGTGATAGCCTTATGTGCACATTGTATGAATGAGGTTTCATGTATAGTTTAAATGGAATGCTAAGTAGTTATGTTTATGAAGAAGAAAGTTTCTGTGCCTAGCCTCATTGCTTGCTTATGTGATTTGAGTGCTTGGTTGTTAAGAAATTGGTTATTTAGGGACCTAGAAATGAGTTTGAGTAGCAAGAATAAAGTTCAGGGGTGATAATCCGTCCTTTGGGGGCTATAATTGCCTAGCATGAAAGTAATATGCAAATACGTGATATATGGCTATTAAAGGTATTACTGCCTACAACGGTTTTGGTTTTAAGGGGGCGGAGAATACTCACTGAGCGTGTGGTTACTCATCCCATTGCTCTTTCTCCTTTTTCCCCAGGTTTTCTTTATGGCAAGTACAAGTCAATCATTTATGCCAAGATGGAGTTCATCCTTACTTGAAAGGCATCGTGTGTGTTCGTGTTGAAATGGCCTTACATGTTGAACAAAATAGTGTAATGTACTACTCAAGTTGTAATTGTTTGTAAGCTAGGCCTTACATGTTGAACCAAAGAGTGTAAGTATCCACTTAGCCTCACGAATGCGCATAGAAAAATCATGGAAAGGATTAAAGCTTGTAGTTCATGTGATTTTCCTAGGCAAGTGCTCTATGCTTACACAGTAAGGATCAATGGAGGGATCACACCCTCTTAAGTAACATAGGGACACATAATCTTGAACACTCTCGCCAAGCATACTAAATATATTATCCTCGTAGCCTAAATCAACGTTAGCATCACAAGTGTTAAGATTATCAATGGGAGCATCTAAAGAATACTCGGGGGAAATAGAGCGTAATGACCACATAGGGGAAACATGAGAATGTTCAAGGGGATTGGGGATAGCACTATTATCAAAACCAAGGATAGGAGACTCTTCATGAATAAGCACATCACGCGACCCCTCCAAAGGAGTCTCAACTAGATCATGCAACTCCTCTAAAGTATTTTCTGTCTTAAAACATGCATCAGCAACATTACACCTAGCATCAAACCCAAAAGGCTCGCCCACCTCAAGCCCCGTGCACCAAGCTAAAGGGAAGGGTGAATCATGTAAGGATAGGATGACATCGGTATTGTTCCAGAGTGATGCTAAGTAAGGTCAACCATAACATGCATAATAAGGACACGAATTAGTAGCATGGTAAGAAGAATTACACAGATGACACCGAAAAGGTGCGTAATAAGATCTAGAATAGAATGCACAAGGATCAAGAAATGAATATCTAGAAACACGAATAGCCTTCTCAAATTTAAATGAATCCCAAGCAATCCACTTAAGCAAATACCATACCTCATCAACATTTCTACCATGAAAACCCCAATACTCTAAAAGAGTACGGGTTTCACTATTTACACCCTCATCAAGAATGTCTAAAATTTCCCGTTTACCAACACAATGACCACATTGAGCAAGAAAAGCATTCAAACGCTTAAAATCCGTCCAAAATAATTCATGCTCGAATTGGGGGAAATGGAAAATTGCCGTTGTTTTTTTTCAAATTTTTTTGGCTAATTTCAAAATGTTTTTCATATGTTTTTTATTCCAAAGAAAAATAAAACTGCTCAGTCAAACCTATCCAGAAAAACTCAATATTTGACGCTAGTCCCCGGTAACAGCGCCAAAAACTTGATAAGCCTGCAAGCACACGGTGGCATTGTAGCTAATCAAGGTCAACCCCACAGAGATTAGGCTGATCTATTAGGCTATAATCCCTCAAGTTATGCTAAGCCAATCAAAGTTTGATATTGAAACCAAAATAATCTACTATCTAATCTAATGGGTAAATATTTAAAGAATTATACAAAACTAGAAATCTTCCAATTCATGCATCAATCAAGCACTTCTTTCGCTTATGGTTGTCTTAAAACCGATAATCGAATTATCACAACCCTCTTTCAAGGTGAAGTGAAATATCTAAATCAAATCAGTCATCAATTTGCATGGATTTCTCGATTAGTCTAGGTTCAATAGAGACACGATTATAAAATCAATGGTTTCTCAATCCGTAATTCTCTTTCAAAACATCACGCAATCAAGTCAAATCCTAGGATTCCAGTATTTGAGATTCCACCTTTCAGTCCTTCATCCAAATACCCACAACATGCAAGAAAGAGATCAAGTTTCTCACAAGATAATAAACTTCTAGAATTTGACAAAACAATCCAACAATTCCGAAAGCACCAAATGATATCAACACAAGATCAAGAAACTAACAAATGTTTGCATAAATCCAATATCAAAACAACAAAGATAATCAAATCTACAAAACATAAAAATCAGAAAGGAGGAGAGTAGAGAAGAGAAAAGAGATGTTTAGCCAAATATTACGCTTGAACCGTCGTGCAAACCCGGGATGGAATCCTTGCAAGTCCTCACTTTAACTCACTCTTTCTCTCTCTAATCTAATCTAATCCTAAGTAGAATGATATGGAGAATGGAAAGATGAGATGGGAATGATCTTTCAGTAGCCGAGGTACGCCCTATTTATAGGAAAACTAAATCAATCTCAGCTGCACGGTGAGGGAAGATGAACAGGCTAGTTGTTTCACCTCCACCACAGTCCGTGGCATCTGCTACGGTCTAACCGTGGTGCTCTCTGGCTCATCATTCTTCTGTTCTTCTCTTGCTTCATGGGTACAATAACTAAAAGTTGTCCATGGAGGGCCTAAACACACTAATTTAGCAGTTAAATTTGGGGTAAAAAGGTCCAAAATTCTGCAAAACACAGAAAAGAACCATACCAAAGTGTAACTCGAGAATAAGAGTATAAATCATAGCATAAAGCACATAATTCTCCTAAAAATGTGAAAAAATAACCCTAAAATGATATGCACGCTAAGCACTTATCAAACTCCCCTATGCTTAAACCGTTGCTTGTCCTCAAGCAAATAATATATAAAACCGAAAAGTGGAGATGCATCTATGACTTAGAACATAACAACCTCTCTAAAATAGGCAAGCCATAGCATATCATAAGCAAGAATATCAGTCAACGGTATTTCCAAATAGTGTGCAAAATATTTCAAAATCAGGGAGAGAAGTGATGTATTCGCTGAGGGTTCATGCTCAAACTCAATTTAAGAGTGAAAGCTTAAAACCAAGAGAGAATACAATCAAGGGAAACCAAGGGAAAGTGGCATGTAATATGTTAGTTGTGAGGGAACGAACACATGAGGGAGGAATGGAACTTAGAATCAAGGGATTCTAGGTGAAAAACAAAAGGGAATTTGATGTAGTTTGATGTATATCACAAGGGATAGATGGAACCAAGTTGCAAAGGAACATGTCTCTTGCATCTTATTGGCTAACCGTAAAGTGGCCTTTGCATTTTGGCTGGCTAATTGCATTCTAGCTAGTTTTTCAGCATGTTTTAAGCTTAAGTATGAGTTCATTAATATGTAATAAGCATTAGTACTACTTTACTTAATGCTTTGATTGTAGTTAGATAAGCTTGCGGCTTGGTTTGTGCACGGTTAGTCCTAACTGTACGTATTAGCTTAGTTTAAGAAATTTCCTTCTTAGAAAGGAAACCTCTAGGTGTGTAGGTGCTTGTGTGTGTGCTTGTTTTGCCTTGTATTTAAGCATATACACGGCCCTTGTAAAAGAGAGCTGAATTTTGAAGGAAAACCCCTTTGAGAGCTTTGCGCTTTCGTGCCTTAGTGCTACCAAATACTGAACTTGCTTATCCTTAACTAGGCTGGTTAAGGTGGTGATCAAGTGTAGTCTTAAACTTGATTAAGTGGTGATATCTGTATCTTAATCATAGTTTAAGGGCCTTAAACTTGAGTTTGGTGGTGTTTCTGTATCCAAACATTGAGTTTAGTTTTATCCCGTTTGGTGTTTAATCTCAAGGATTCAAAGAGAATTAAGGATAATTTGCTAGCTTAATCTTGAGTTAGTAAATCTTATCTTTGATTCCCTTCCACTTCCTCCCAAACACAAGCCATTCACATACCTATTCCCATGCTTATTCAAGGCTTAGACTACCTCTAATAGTCTAGCTTCCATCACAAGCCCCAAATCAAACTCGACCGTGCAAAGTGAGAAAACATGGCATCACGAACCAGCAAAGTGGCACGGCCTGTCCGTGCCTAGAAGCACGATCGTGCCACCCTTAAACCATGAAGTCTCACTTGTTTGCCTCTTGTTCTTGGTGGCTTGCAACTTGGTTCCATCCATCCCTTGTGATACATGTCAAATTACAACAAATTCCCTTTTGTTTTTCACTTAGAATCCCTTGATTCTAAGTTCCATTCCTCCCTCACGTGTTTGTTGCCTCACAACCAACATATTACGTGCCACTTTCCTTTGGTTTCCCCTGATTGTATTCTCTCTTGGTTTTAAGCTTTCACTCTTAAATTGAGTTTGAGCGTGAACCCTCGGCGGATACATCAAGAAGGTTTTCGAAACAGCACGACACCACAAAGTTCGATATCAAACTTGATAACCCCTAAAAACCATAAAGCATGTCATGCAAGCACATGGTATTGAATAGACCTAAATGGACGGTAGAACCTCATTTTGTGTGGAACATTCGTGCACATGTGCTTGAAATATAGCACAGGTTTACTCAAGACTCATTCTAAATATGCAATCTACCATAAGCTTGACAAGATTCTCAAATTCACCACCACTGGAAATGCAGTGTGCACAAGACAATCAAGAGAACTTTATTTGGGTTGTAATGTGGGCTAGAAGGGTTAAAGGAAAGGAGTAGACAAATACATTTGGGCAATGTGGAGCTACGTAGCTAAGCAACTGGGGAGCAACCAACGAACCATTAAAAAACTAATAAGTTCACCAACACTCCAAACCTCAAAATACAATAAACATACCCCACGAATCAAGCAGGGAACAAGTTGAAAAAGAAGGAACTCAAGCTATGTACATATCCCTTGCCAATCATTTAGTTTTTTTTTTCTGGTTTTTTTTTTTTAATCGTTTGTTCTGTTTTTCTTGACTTTTTTTCCTACATGATTTTCTCTTTCTTTTTAAGATAACACTTTTTTTATTTTTATTTTTTTGGGAATGAAATAAGAATTCAATTATTGAAAGGCATAGGATCACTAACTACTAACTCACAATCGAATACAAATACTCAACCTAAATAAAAGGGAACCAAAGCAAATGCTTAATATCATCAATCCCACAACACAACATACCAAAGCCACCTCAAACTTAATTATCGCCAAAACCACCCACTACATAAATGAAGTGGTACTCCATAGACTTGGCTTAAAGGTAGGACTGTGTGTTTGGCCAAGGGCTAATATGAAGGGATCACAACAAAAACAGACATAAGCTCAAAGGGGCTAGTAAAGGGAAGAAACATGCAACACAAGGGTAGGCTATTTGGCTACGTGACTAAAATGGGCAAAGAAAGCAATACCTCAAACATGTCATCAAATATGCACATGCTAATGTAGTTTTGAACAAGAGTCTAGGCAAGTTCTAGAGATGCAACATGGAAGAGGACACACATGAAAGAGGCATGAGACTAAATGCAATGATTAGTCCAAATCAGGTTCAAAATCTCACGGCACATCTACCAGAGTCTCATTAAGTTCATAAAATGAGTCCATGTACTAACATTAGTGCTAGTTTGACCCTAAGGGGCAACATAGTTCTCAATCAAGGCAAGGGTCAAAAGAAGAAGCATTTACAAATCCTTTAAAAATTTTCGCACCGAAATGGATTACACATCAAAAGTTACTCACACTCATGAAAGCCATTTTGCCTAAACAAAACCATCATTGGAAGTTATCTCAAACCAATCCACACCATCTCTACATGCAATCCCATAAACCTAAAAACCAATCACACCAATGCAAACAAAAAGAAACCTAAAACTGTATGCTTTAAGTTGTATGCAAACTAATAACCGAAACAGAGTATATGGAAACTACCATTCCCCCATGCTTAAATAAAGCATTATTATTCAAAAGAAAGAAAGAAAGAGAAGGGGAAGGAAACAAAACATAACGATATCAGCAGGTTAGGTGCTGAGTGCACCTAAGCAATGCAGCCTCGTAATAACTGGGGCATACTGAGCATCAGCTTCTCCATCACGTTGTCAAGAGTCAGCTCCTGAAAGCAGATGTCGTTAAAGCATATAGGAGCTCATCAAACTCTTGGGATCATAATTTAGAAAATAAAAGGTAAGAGGCAATAACCAAAATCTCACCAAAGAGTATAAGTATCCACTTAACCTCACGAATGCCCCTAGAAAAATCATGGAAAGGATTAAAGCTTGTAGTTCATGTGATTTTCCTAGGCAAGTGCTCTATGCTTACACAGTAAGGATCAATGGAGGGATCACACCCCCTTAAGTAACCTAGGGACACATAATCTTGAACATTCTCGCCAAGCATACTAAATATATTATCCTCGTAGCCTAAATCAACGTTAGCATCACAAGTGTTATGATCATCAATGGGAGCATCTAAAGAATACTCGGGGGAAATAGAGCGTAATGACCACATAGGGGAAACATGAGAATGTTCAAGGGGATTAGGGATCGCACTATTATCAAAACCAAGGATAGGAGATTCTTCATGAATAAGCACATCACGCGACCCCTCCAAAGGAGTCTCAACTAGATCATGCAACTCCTCTGAAGTATTTTCTGACTTAAAACATGCATCAGCAACATTACACCTAGCATCAAACCCAAAAGGCTCGCCCACCGCAAGCCCCGTGCACTAAGCTAAAGGGAAGGCTGAATCATGTAAGGATAGGGTGACATTGGTATTGTTCCAGAGTGATGCTAAGTAAGGTCAATCATAACATGCATAATAAGGACACGAATTAGTAGCATGGTAAGAAGAATTACATAGATGACACTGAAAAGGTGCGTAATAAGATCTAGAATAGAATGCACAAGGATCAAGAAATGAATATCTAGAAACACAACTAACCTTCTCAAATTTAAATGAATCCCAGGCAATCCACTTAAGCAAATACCATACCTCATCAACATTTTTACCATGAAAACCCCAATACTCTAAAAAAGTATGGGTTTCACTATTTACACCCTCATCAAGAATGTCTAAAATTTCCCGTTTACCAACACAATAACCACATTGAGCAAGAAAAGCATTCAAACGCTTAAAATCCGTCCAAAATAATTCATGCTCGAATTGGGGGTAATGGAAAATTGCCGTTGTTTTTTTTCAATTTTTTTTGTCTAATTTCAAAATGTTTTTCATATGTTTTTTATTCCAAAGAAAAATAAAACTGCTTAGTCAAACCTATCCGAAAAAACTCAATGTTTAACGTAGTCCCCGGTAACAGCGCCAAAAACTTGATAGACCCACAAGTGCACGGTGGCATTGTAGCTAATCAAGGTCGATCCCATAGAGACTAGGCTGATCTATTGGGCTATAATCCCTCAAGGTATGCTAAGCAAATCAATGCTTGATATTGAAACCAAAATAATCTAGTATCTAATCTAATGGATAAATATTTAAGGAATTATACAATATACAAAACTAGAAGTCTTCCAATTCATGTATCAATCAAGCACTTTTTCCGCTTATGGTTGTTTTAAAACCCATAATCGAATTATCACAACCCTCTTTCAAGGTGAAGTGAAATACCTAAATCAAATCAGTCACCAATTTGCATGGATTTCTCGATTAGTCTAGGTTCATTAGGCACACGATTATGAAATCAATGGTTTCTCAATCCGTAATTCTCTTTCAAGACATCACGCAATCAAGTCAAATCCTAGAATTCCAATATTTTCTCAATCCCTAATTCTCTTTCAAGACATCATGCAATCAAGTCAAATCCTACCATTCCAGTATTTGAGATTTCACCTGTTAGTCCTTCATCCAAATACCCACAACATGCAAGAAAGTGATCAAGTTTCTCACAAGATAATAAACTTCTAGAATTCGACAAAACAATCCAACAATTCTGAAAGCACCAAATGATATCAACACAAGATCAAGAAATTAACAAATGTTTGTATAAATCCAAAATCAAAACAACAAAGACAATCAAATCTACAAAACATAAAAATCAGAAAAGAGGAGAGTAGAGAAGAGAAAAGAGATGCTCAGCCAAATAACGCGCTTCAACTGTCGTGCAAACCCGGGATGGAATCCTTACAAATCCTCACTTTAACTCACTCTTTCTCTCTCTAATCTAATCTAATCCTATACAAAATAATATGGAGAATGGAATGATGGGATGAGAATAATCTTTCAGCAGCCGAGGGACGCCCTATTTATAGGAAAACTAAATCAATCTCAGCCACACGATGAGGGAAAATGAACAGGCTAGCTGTTTCACGTCCACCACAGTCCGTGGCATCTATAACGAGCTGACTATGGTGCCCTCTGGCTCATCATTCTTCTGTTCTTCTGTTGCTTCATGGGCACAACAACTAAAAGTTGTCCATGAAGGGCCTAAACACACTGATTTAGGAGTTAAATCTGTGTAAAAAGGTCCAAAACGTGCAAAACACGGAAAAGAACCATACCAAAGCGTAAATCGAGAATAAAACTGTAAATCATAGCATAAAGCATATAATTCATCTAAAAAATGTTGTAAAATGATCCTAAAAATGATATACATGCTAGGCACTTATTAAACTCCCTTATGCTTAAACCGTTACTTGTCCTCAAGCAAACACTATGCAAAACCGAAAAGTGGAGATGCATCTATGACTCAGAACATGACAACCTCTCCAAAGTAGGCAAGCCATAGCATATCATAAGCAAGAATATCAATCAACGGCAATTCCAAATAGTGCACAAAACATTTCAAAATCAGGAGGAGAAGGTTTTCGAAACAGTACGACACCAAAAGCTCGATATTAAACTTGATCACCCCAAAAAATCACAAAACATGTCATTTAAGCACGTGGAATTGAATAGAGCTAAATGGACCGGTAGAACCTCACTTGGTGTGGAACACTCCCGCTCATGTGTTTGAAATATAGCACAGGTTTACTTAAGACTCATTCCAAAGATGCAATCTACCATAAGCTTAATAAGACTCTGAAATTACCCACCACGACAAACGCAATGTGCACAAGACAATCAAGAGGACTTTATTTGGGTTGTAATGTGAGCTAGAAGGGTTAAGGGAAAGGAGTGGACAAATACATTTGGGCACTGTGGAGCTACGTAGCCAGGCGGCTAAGGACCAACCAACAAACGACCAAGAAACTAATAAGTTCACTACCACTCCCAACCTCAAAATACAATGAATATACCCCACGAATCAAGTAGGAAATGAGTTGAAAGGAAGGAACACAAGCTATGTACATATCCTTTGCCAATCACTTTGTTTTTTTTTTTTTCCTGGTTTTTTTTTTAATCTTTTGTTCTCTTTTTCTTGTCTTTTTTTTTCTTTTTCTTTGTCTTTTTTTCTACATGATTTTCTCTTTTTCTTTTTCAACATAACTCTTTTTTTGTTTTTTTTTTGGGGAATGAAACATGAATTTCAATTATTGAAAGCCATAGGATCACTAACTATCAACTCACAATTGAACACACATACTCAACCTGAATAAGAGGGAACCAAAGCAAATGCTCAAAATCATTAATCCCTTAACACAACATGCCAAAGCCACCTCAAACTTAGTTATCACCAAAACCACCCACTACATAGATGAAGGGTGCTTCATAGACTTGGCTTAAAGGTAGGTATATGTGATTGGCCAAGGGCTAATATGAAGGGATCACAACAAAAATAGACATAAGCTCAAAGGGGCTAGTATAGGGGAAAAAACATGCAACACAAGGGTAGGATTTTTGGCTACGTGGCTAAAACGGTCAAAGAAAGAAATGCCTCTATCATATCATCAAATATGCACATACTAATGTAGTTTTGAACAAGAGTCTAGGCAAGTTCTAGAGATGCAATGTGGTAGAGTTACACACATGAAAGAAGCATGAGACTAAATATAATGATTAGCCTAAATCAGGCTCAAAATCTCACGGGACATCTACCAAAGTCTCATTAAGTTTATAAAATGACTCCATGTACAAACATTAGTGCTAGAGACCCTAAAGGGTAACACAGTTCTTCATCAAGACAAGGGTCAAAATAAGAAGTATTTACAAATCCTTCAAAAATTTTCTCACCAAAAGGGATCAAACATCAAAAGTTACTCGCACTCATGAAAGCTATTTTGCCTAAACAAAAGTATCATTGGAAGTTATCACAAACCAATCCACACCATTTCTACATGCAATCCCATAAACCTAAAAACCAATCACACTAATGCAAATAAAAAGAAACCTAAAACTGTATGCTCTAGCTTCTATGCAAACTAATAACCGAAATAGAATATATAGAAACTATTCTTCCCCCATGCTTAAATAAAGCATTATTATTCAAAAGAAAGAAAGAAAAAGAAGGGGAAGGAAACAAAAGATAATGATCTCAACAGGTTAGGTGCTGAATGCACCTAACCTATGCAGCCTCGTAATAATCGGGGCACATCGAGCATTAGCCACTCCATCACATTGTCAAGACTCGGCTCATGAAAGCAGATGTCGTTAAAGCATGTAGGAGCACATCAAACTCTTGGGACGATAATTTAGAAAATAAAATGTAAGGGGCAATAACCAAAATTACACCAAAGAGTATAAGTATCCTCTTAACCTTATGAATGCCCATGGAAAGATCATAGGAAGGATTAAAGCATGTAGTCTATGTGATTTTTCCAGGCAAGTCCTCTAGGCTTACAAAATAAGGATCAATGGAGGGATCATACTCTCTTAAGTAACCTAGGGACACATAATCTTGAACATTCCCACCGAGCATACTAAATATATTATCCTCATAGCCCAAATCAACATTAGCATCACAAATCTTATGATTATCAATGGGAGCATCTAAAGAATACTTGGGAGAAATAGAGACTAATGAACACATAGGGAAAACATGAGAATGATCAAGGGATTGGGGATAACACTATTATCAAAACCAAGGCAAGGAGACTCTTCATGAATAAGCACGTCACGCGACCCCTCCAAAGGAGCCTCAACTAGATCGTGCACCTCCTCTAAAGTGTTT
The DNA here is from genome assembly GCA_029747015.1 of Carnegiea gigantea. NCBI lineage: Eukaryota > Viridiplantae > Streptophyta > Magnoliopsida > Caryophyllales > Cactaceae > Carnegiea > Carnegiea gigantea. The sequence continues at coordinate 419,011 of JAKOGI010000495.1, forward strand.
TCTGACTTAAAACATGCATCAGCAACATTAAACCTAGCATCAAACCCAAAAAGCTCACCCACCTCGAGCCCTATGCACTGAGCTAAAGGGAAGGATGAATCATGTAAGGATAGGACAACATCGATATTGTCCCAGAGTGATGCTAAGTAAGGTTGATCATAACATGCATAATAAGGATACGAATTAGTAGCATGATAAGAAGAGTTACATAGATCACACCAAAAAGGGGCGTAATAAGATCTACAATAGAATGCACAAGGATTAGGAAATGAATATCTAAAAACAAGACTTGCCTTCTTAAATTTAAAAGAATCCCAAGCAATCCACTTAAGCAAATACCATGCCTCATCAACATTTTTACCATGAAAACCCCAATACTCTAAAAGAGTACGGGTTTACTATTCACAACCTCATCAACAATGTCTAAAATTTTCCATTTACTAACACAATAACCACATTGAGTAAGAAAAGCATTCAAACCCTTAAAATACCCCCAAAAGAATTCATGCTCGAATTAGGGGAAATGGAAAATTGCCATTGTTTTGTTTTAATTTTTTTTGTTAATTTTCAAAATTTTTTTTATATGTTTTTTATTCCAAAGAAAAATAAAATGCTTAGTCAAACCTATCAGGAAAAACTCAATGTTCGACGCTAGTCCCTAGTAACAGCACCAAAAACTTGATAGGCCCGCAGGCGCACGGGGGCATTGTAGCTAATCAAGGCCGATCCCACAGAGACTAGGTTGATCTATTGGGTGATAGTCCCTCAAGTTATGCTAAGCGAATCAAGGTTTGATATTGAAACTAAATTAATCTAGAATATAAGCTAATGGATAAAAATTCAAGGAATTACACAAAACTAGCAATATTCCAATTCATATATCAATCAAGCACTTCTTCCTCTAATGGTTGTTTTAAAACCGATAATCGAATTATCACAACTCTCTTTCAACTTGAAGTGAAATGCCTAAATCAAATCAGTCATTAATTTTCATGGATTTCTCGATTAGTTTAGGTTCATTAGGCACACGATTATCAAATCAATGGTTTCTCAATCCGTAATTCTCTTTCAAGACATCACACAATCAAGTCAAATCCTAGGATTCCAGTATTTGAGATTCCAGCTTTCAGTCCTTCATCCAAATACCCACAACATTCAAGAAAGTTATCAAGTTTCTCACAAGACAATAAACTTCTAGAATTCGATAAAACAATCCAACAATTCTGAAAGCACCAAATGATATCAACCCAAGATCAAGAAAGTAAAAAATGTTTGCATAAATCTAGAATCAAAACAACAAAGATAATCGAAGCTACAAAACATAAAAATCAGAAAAGAGAAGAGTAGAGAAGAAAAAGAGATGCTCAGTCAAATAACGCGCTTGAACCGTTATGCTAACCCGGGATGAAATCCTTACAAATCCTCACTTTAACTCACTCTTTCTCTCTCTAATCTAGTCTAATCCTAAGTAGAATGATATGGAGAGCAGAATGATGGGCTGGGAATGATCTTTCAGTAGTCGAGGGACGCCCAATTTATAAGAAAACCAAATCAATCTCAGCCACACGATGAGAGAAAATGAACAGGCTAGCAATTTGACCTCCACCACGGTCCATGGCACTACCACGGGCTGACTGTGGTGCTCTTTGGCTCATCATTCTTCTATTCTTCTCTTGCTTTACGGGCATAACAACGAAAAGATGTCTGTGGGGGGCCTAAATACGTTGATTTAGGAGTCAAATCTGGGGTAAAAAGGTTCAAAACCTGCAAAACATAGAGAAGAACCATACCGAAGTGTAAATCCAGAATAAGAGTATAAATCATAGCATAAAGCACATAATTCTCCTAAAAAATGTGGAAAAATGACCCAAAAATGTTATACACACTAAGCACTTATCAAACTCCCCCATGCTTAAACTGTTGCTTGTCCTCAAGAAACACTATATAAAACCGAAAAGCGCAGATGCATCTATCACTCAGAACATGATACCCACTCTGAAGTAGGTAAGCCATAGCATATCATAAGTGAGAATATCAATCAACGGCAATTCCAAATGGTGCACAAAACATTTCAAAATCAGGAGGAGAAGGTTTTCGAAACAGTATGACACTATAAGCTTGATATCAATCTTGATCACCCAGAAAAACCACAAAGCATGTCATGTAAGCACATGGAATTGAATAGAGCTAAATGGACCGGTAGATCCTCACTTTGTGTGGAACACTCCCGCTCATGTGTTTGAAATATAGCACAGGTTTGCTCAAGACTCATTCCAAAGATGCAATCTACCATAAGCTTAATAAGACTTTCAAATTCTCCACCACTAGAAATGCAATGTGCACGAGATCATCAAGAGGACTTTATTTGGGTTGTAATGTGGGCTAGAAGGGTTAAGGGAAAGGAGTGGACAAATGCAATTAGGCAATGTAGAGCTACGTAGCCTAGCAACTAGGGAGCAATCAACAAACCACTAAGAAACTAATGAGTTCACCAACACTTCAAACCTCAAAATACAATGAACATACCCACGAATAAAGTAGGAAACGAGTTGAAAAAGAAGGAACTCAAGCTATGCACATATCCCTTGCCAATCACTTAGTTTTTTTTTCTAGTTTTTGTTTTAATCTTTTATTCTCTTTTTCTGGTCTTTTTTATATTTTTCTTTTTTTCTACATGATTTTCTCCTTTTTCTTTTTCCACATAACTCCTTTTTTGTTTTTTTTTTAAGGACTGAAACAAGAATTTCATTTACTGAAAGGTATAGGATCACTAACTATCAACTCACAATCAAATACATATACTCAACCCAAATCAAAGGGAGCCAAAGCAAATGCTCAATATCTTTAATCCCTCAACACAACATACCAAAGCCACCTCAAACTTAATTATCAACAAAATCACCCACTACATAGATAAAGTAGTTCTCTATAGACTTGGCTTAAAGGTAGGAATATGTGTTTGGCTAAGGGCTAATATGAAGAGATCACAACAAAAATGGACGTAAGCTCAAAGGGGCTTGTAAAGGGAAAAAACATACAACACAAGGGTAGGATATTTGGCTATGTGGCTAAAATGGCCAAAGAAAGAAATGCCTCTATCATATCATCAAATATGCACATGCTAATGTAGTTTTGAACAAGAGTCTAGGCAAGTTCTAGAGATGTAACATGGAAGAGTTACACACATGAAAGAAGCCTGAGACTAAATATAATGATTAGTCCAAACTTGGCTCAAAATCTCACGGGATATCTACCAAAGTCTCATTGCGTTCATAAAATGACTCCATGTACAAACATTAGTGCTAATGACCCTATGGGATAATATAGTTCTCAATTAAGACAAGGGTAAAAACAAGAAGTAGTTATAAATCATTCAAAAATGTTCACACCAAAAGGGATTACACATCAAATGTTACTCACACTCATGAAAGCTATTTTTCCTAAACAAAAGCATCATTGGAAGTTATCTCAAACCAATCCAAACCATATCTGCATGCAATCCCATAAACCTAAAAACCAATCACACTAATGCAAACAAAAAGAAACCTAAACTATATGCTCTAGCTTATATGCAAACTAATAACCGAAATCGAATATATAGAAACTACCCTTCCCCCATGCTTAAATAAAGCATTATTATTCAAAAGAAAGAAAGAAAGAGAAGGGGAAGGAAATAAAACATCATTATCTCAGCAGGTTACGTGTTGAGTGCACCTAAGATATCCAGCCTCGTAATAACCGGGGCACATGGAGCATCAGTCACTCCATCACTTTGTCAAGACTCGGCTCATGAAAGCAGATGTCATTAAAGCACGCAGGAGCTCATCAAACTCCTGGGACCATAATTTAGAAAATAAAAGGTGAGAGGCAATGACGAAAGTCACACCAAAGAGTATAAATATCCTCTTAACCTCAGAATGTCCGTAGAAAAATCATTGGAAGGATTAAAGCATGTAGCCCATGTGATTTTCCTAGGCAAGTCCTCTAGGCTTACACAGTAAGGATCAATGGAGGGATTGTACCCTAGGCTTACACAGTAAGGATCAATGGAGGGATTGTACCCTCTTAAGTAACCTAGGGACACATAATCTTGAACGCTCTCACCAAGCATACTAAATATATTATCCTTATAGCCCAAATCAACATTAGCATCACAAATCTTATGATTATTAATGGGCATATCTAAAGAATACTTGGGGGAAATAGAGGGCAATGAACACATAGGGGAAACATGAGAATGATCAAGGGGATTAGGGACAACACTATTATCAAAGCCAAGGCTAGGAGACTCTTCATGTATAAGCACATCACACGACCCTCTCGAAGGAGTCTCAACTAGATCATGCACCTCGTCTAAAGTATTGTCTGACTTAAAACATGCATCAGCAACATCAAACCTAGCATCAAACCCAAAAGGCTCACCCATCTCGAGCCCCGTGCACTAAGCTAAAGGGAAGGATGAATCATGTAAGGACAGGACAACATCAGTATTGTCCCAGAGTGATGGTAAGTAAGGCTGATCATAACATGCGTAATAAGGACACAAATTAGTAGCATGGTCAGCAGAATTACAAAAATCACACCAAGAAGGGGCACAATAAGATCTACAATAGAATGCACAAGGATCAGGAAATGAATATCTAGAAACACGACTAGCCTTCTCAAATTCAAATGAATCCCAAGCAACCCACTTAAGCAAATACCGTGCCCCATCAATATTTTTACCATGAAAACTCCAATACCCTAAAAGAGTATGGGTTTTACTATTCACACCCTTATCAACAATGCCTAAAATTTCCCATTTACCAATACAATAACCACATTGAACAAGAAAAGCATTCGAATGCTTAAAATACTTCCGAAATAATTCATGCTCGAATTGGGGGAAATTAAAAGTTGCCATTGTTTTTTTACAAATTTTTTTTTTAATTTTCAAATTTTTTATATATTTTTTCCAAAGAAAAATAAAATGCTTAGTCAAACGTATCAGGAAAAACTCAATATTCGATGCTAGTCCCGGACAACACTGCTAAAAACTTGATAGGCCTGTAAGCGCACGATGGCGTTGTAGCTAATTAAGGCTAATCCCACAGAGATTAGGTTGATCTATTGGGCTATAATCCCTCAAGTTATGCTAAGCGAATCAAAGGTTGATATTGAAATTAAATTAATCTAGTATCTAATCTAATGGATAAATATTCAAGGAATTATACAAAACAAGCAATCTTCCAATTCATGTATCAATCAAGCACTTATTCCTCTAATGGTTGTTTTAAAACCAATAATCGAATTATCACAACTCTCTTTCAAGGTGAAGTGAAACACCTAAGTCAAATCAGTCATCAATTTTTATGGATTTCTCAATTAGTCTAGGTTCATTAGGCACACGATTATCAAATCAATAGTTTCTTAATCCGTAATTCTCTTTCAAGACATCACGCAATCAAGTCAAATCCCAGGATTATAGTATTTGAGATTCCACCTTTCTGTCCTTCACACAACATACAAGAAAGTGATCAAGTTTCTCGCAAGACAATAAACTTCTAGAATTCGATAAAACAATCCAACAATTTCGAAAGCACCAAATGATATCAACATAAGATCAAGAAACTAACAAACATTTGTATAAATCCAAAATCAAAACAACAAAGATAATCAAATCTACAAAGCGTAAAAATCAGAAAAGAGAAGAGTAGAGAAGAGAAAAGAGATGCTCAGTCAAATAACGTGCTTGAACCGTCGTGCAAACCCGAGATGGAATCCTTACAAATGCTCATTTTAACTCACTCTTTCTCTCTCTAATCCAGTCTAATCCTAAGTAGAATGATATGGAGAGTAGAATGATGGGACGGGAATGATCTTTCAGTAGCCGAGGGATGCCCAATTTATAAGAAAACCAAATCAATCTCAGCCACACGATGAGGAAAAACGAATAGGCTAGCTGTTTGACCTCCACTACGGCCCGTGGCATCTACCATGGGCTTATCGTG
>JAKOGI010000495.1:430000-440000 GCA_029747015.1 Carnegiea gigantea
AGATACCACTCACACTTTGTCCTAAAACTTCATGCACTAAAACTCTAACCCCTGCCCTACCTATAGGAATTTTCCTAGAAGTTTTACCCCTACCTAGGCTTCCCAATCGAATCCCAACTTTGGTCTCAGATTCAACCAGGTTCTGGGTCCAACTTATAGAACCCATAGCTTTTGCTCCCGATGTCGAAAATTAAATTTCGTGCTCATATAGAAAGTTCGATTCGTCCCCTACACTTCTTATGTTTAAGGTTTTGTCAGAGTCTGGGCCAAATTGGGTCGTTTCTCTAATTATTTTCACGATGTCACTAACTCTCCTGATCTGGACAGTACCCAGTAAATTGACCATAACTGAGGTACGCTACTCCAATTCGTATAATTCAAAAACTGCTTTACACAGGACAAAAAGGCGCACTGGGTCCAAACATTTCATAATTTTTAGCCCATGGGTCTATCCTGGCCGAATTTTTAAAGTTAGTGCTCCTGCAGCCCTTCAACTTGGCAGTTTCAGACCCTATTTTTCCATCCCCGATAGTTACCCTTGATTCGATTTTTCATGAAATCTCATTCACGAGTAATCCGTGACATTCCCAACAGCCCTACTTCTATCCCCTCATAATCCAAGTCAATAAAGTTTGAATATTTAATTTAAATGATTAACAAATAACTAATTTAGACTCACCTTGACGCGATTTCGGGGAAAGAGTGATTGAAACGTCACACCTTTGGGGTCTTAAATCTGAAAAAATCATATAAATTCGAATCAAATGCCTTATACTTTAAATCTCACATCAAAATCATGGGTTTAGAAGGAAAATACAAGAGAAATCTATATATATATATATATATATATATATATATATATATATATATTGTTTTTTGCATGGATGCACCCCACTTACCACCAAGGGAGAGGGGGGTGAGGGCTAGCCAGTGGTGGTGTGGGGGCTGGCTGGCGGTGGCTGACAGAGAGGGGGTTAGGGTTGAGAGCGGGGGGAGAGGGGGGACGAGAGAGAGAGAGAAAGAGAGGAAGAGATAGCGTGGGGGTTACTCAATTAGGGTTAAGGGGGAAGGGAATGGGTAGTGGGGGTAGAGAGAGAGATAAGCGGCAAGAAGGAAAGAAAAAAAGGAAAGAAAATAAAATATTTCTAGGGTTTGATTTGGGTGATTTGGGAGGGAAAAAGTAAAATTTCAAAATAATGTAAATGTGAGGGAAAAATAAATGGGAGAAATAAATTGTTGAGTTATGAAGCAAAATAAGCAAATAATTAAATTGAGGAAAAAGGAAAAATAGCCCGGATGAAAAACAAGTAAATTTTGTTGTGAAAAATTTTTAAAAAAGAACACAACCCGTGGCAAAAGAGATTTAGATCGACTTGGAATGCGAAGATTAGTCCACGTCACACGATCTCCCAATTTAAATTTCTGGAGTTTTACATACTACCTCACTTAAGAAAGTTTCATTCTCGAAACTTCACTAGGTTGCGATAGACTACCATTACAATTTCCGAGGTTTTATATACTACCCCACTTAAGAAGTTTCATCCTCGAAACTTGGACGCACTTGGTTATAGGAATAAGTGAGGATATTTGTCTCGCATCTCCTGCTCTGGTTCCCAGGTTGCTTCCGACATCTCGTGATTGGCCCAAAGGACCTTGACCAAGGGCACCGTCTTCCAACGAAGGTGCTTTTCCTGTAGGTCAGGATCTGCGCAGGCTGCTCCTCATACGACAGATCTTCTTGAAGCTGTATGGGGTCGGGTTCGATTATGTGCGAGGGATCCAGAATGTACTTTCATAGCTGGGACACATAGAACACATTGTGTACTCTCGAAAGTTCAGGCGATAACTCCAACCAGTATGCTACTTCCCCAACTCTCTATATAATGGAGTACGGTCCGATGTACCTCGGGCTAAGTTTTCCGATCATGCCAAAACTTGCGATTACCTTGGTTGGAGAAACTCGAAAAAATACCTGATCTCCCACTTGGAATTCAAGGGGCCTATACCTTCGATCGGCGTAGCTTTTTTGACGGCTCTGGGCGACTCTCATTCGTTCTTGGACAACCCTTATCTTATCCGTGGTGACTTAGATTAATTTCGGGCCTATAGTCAGAGCTTCATCAATCTCCTACCAACAAAGAGGAATTCTACACCTTTTCCTATATAACACCTCAATCCCAATACTCACATGGTAACTGTTGTTGTAGGAGAACTTGATCGGTGCCAACTGTTTGTTCCAAGCTTTCTTAAAGTCTAGGGCGCAAGCCCTCAGCATATCTTTTAGTGTCTGAATAGTGCATTCAGTTTCCCCATCCGTAGCTGGGTGAAAGGTAGTACCAAAGCATAATAACGTCCTAAATGCTTCCTATAGCTTCTGCCACAACCCTCACTGGAATCCAGTGTCCTGATCTGACACTATGGAACTAAGGACCCCGTGTAATCAGATTATCTCCTCAAGGTATGCTTGAGCCAGCTGATCCAAGGTCCAAGTATTCCTCATGGCTATAAAATGCACTGTCTTCATAAGTCTATCCACGATGACCCAAATCGCATTGTTCTTCCGGTGAGTCAGTGGTAAGCCCACTACAAAGTCCATGGACACCGAGTCCCCTTTCCACTGAAGGACATATGGGTGTTGTAGAAGTCCTGCTGGTCACTGGTGTTCGATTTTCACTTGTTGACAGGATAAGCACTTTGCCACATAATCTGCCACTTCTTGTTTCATGTTACTCCACTAAAAGGTCCGCTTCAAGCCCTTATATAGCTTATTTCTGCCAGGATGAACTGAATGTGGAGTACTGTGACCCTCATCTAGGATTTTTTCTTAAGTACTTCTACCGCTGGGACACACACCCGATTATTGAAACGTATGGCACCATCTTCATGGATTACGAACCCGGGTGCCTTTCCCACCAATATTTTCTCCCTGATCTGTTTGAGTTAAGGGTCCATAACCTGGGCTACTCGAATTTCGTCTATGAGGGTTAGCTATGCTTCCAAGGTGCAATGCATAGGTCTAGCCCTCATGGTAATTACGTTAAGTTCTAACTTCCGAAATTCCTCACACAACTCCTTTGGAAGTGCTAGCAAGCAGCTTAGTGCTGGGTATAGTCGGCGACTCAACGCATCCGCCACTACATTAGCCTTTCCTAGATGGTACTAAAAATGGACATCGTAATCCTTCAGGAATTCTAACCACCGCGTCTACCTTAGATTAGATCCTTTTATGAAAAGATGTATTTCAAGCTCTGGTGATCAATGAAAAGTTCACAACGTACCCTACACAGGTAATGCCTCTAGATCTTGAGTGCAAAGACGACAACTGCTAACTCCAGGCTGTGAGTCGGGTAGTTCCACTCATGAATCTTCATTTGTCGTGAAGCATAGGCTATGATGTGACCTTCTTGCATTAGTACACACTCCAACCTACTCCTAGACGCATCGCTATACACCACAAAATCCTTATTGGCGGTGGGTAAGGCCAGTATCGCCACACTCCTCAGTCTTTTCTTAAGCTCCTATAATGCTCCCTCGCACTGTTCCGTACATTCATATTTGGCGACCTACCTGGTCAAATTAGTGAGCAGGGTAGTGATCTTCGAAAAGTTTTGGATAAACCTATGATGGTACCCAACCAGACCCAAGAAACTTCTTACTTCCGTTGGGTTCTTAAGCCTTGATCAGTTCATTACAGCCTCTATCTTTTGGGGGTCGACCAACACTCCCATGTTGGATGCAACATGTCCTAAAAATGCCACCCCACTCAACTAGAACTCACAGTTTAAAAACTTGGCATATAACTCGTTTCCCCTCAATACCTTCAGAGCTGTCCTTAGATGGTGGGTGTGCTCCTTTGGAGTCTTCGAGTAGATCAGTATACCATCTATGAAGATTACAACAAATTGATCGAGGTAGGATCTGAAAACTCTATTCATGAGGTCCATGAATGCTGTCAGGGCATTAATGAGGCCAAAGGGCATCACCATGAATTCATAATGTCCATACCGGGTACGGAAAGTAGTTTCAGGTATGTCCTCATCCTTGATTTGGAGCTGGTGGTACCCCGATCGAAGGTCTATCTCAGAAAAAGTCCCCGCGCCTCTTAGCTAGTCAAAAAGATAATCTATTCAGGGCAGAGGGTAACAATTCTTGACCGTTATTTTATTTAGCTCTCGATAGTCTATACACAACCTCTGGGTTCCATCCTTCTTCTTTACAAACAACACCGGAGCTCCCCATGGAGATGTACTGGGCCAGATATACCCCTTCTCTAATAGTTCATCCAGTTGTATCTTCAATTCCTTAAGTCCTACCGGTGCCATATGGTAAGGTGCCTTAGAGATACGTGTGGCTCTAGGGGTCAGGTCGATACAAAATGCCACTTCTCTAAGGGGTGGCACTCCGGGGATCTCCTCAGGAAATATGTCTAGAAACTCCCTCACTACTGGAGTATCCTCAAGGGAGGGTTCGGCATCCTTGGTTTTCACTACGTTGCACAAGAATCCCTCGCATCCTCTGCCTAACGACTTGTGGGCTTTCATCACAGAAATTAGTTTCACTCTCGCTCTAGGTCCCTTGCCCTTATGCACCACATTCTCCCCATAAGGACCCTTAAGGGTGATTTTTCATCTTGGACAGTCTATTTGAGCCTGATATTTGGCTAACCAATCCATTCTCAAAATGACCACAAAGTCCGTTAACTCAAACCTATATAAGTCTACTAAGAACTCATGCTCATACATCCTAATAGGGCAATTCTCATACAATTCTTCACACATCACAACCTTCCTATCAGGGAGAATCATAGACAACAACGAAGATTTATAAGTGGAAACTAGTTTTAACGTCTTAACCAGTTTAACAGAAATAAAGAAGTGCGTGGCACCTGAATCAAATAAAACATCTACAGGCCAAGTTAGGATAGAGAAAGTACCCGTCACTTCATTTGGAGCATCCTCAGCTTCCTCCTTTCGCATCACATATACCATGCCCCCATTGTTCCGAGGTGGTTGGTTGGGAGGTTGGACCTGAATTCGCTAAGGTTCCCGATTCTGCTAGTTAGGGTTGGCCGCCTATCCATCCCTGTTCTGATATGGTTGCAGGGGTCACTATCCTTGTCCTTATCCCTAGCCTTGTCCTTGTCCTTGTCCTTGATCGGTAGGTGGTGGGGGGGTGCGGGTAGTCCCGAGCCTGGTGTCGGGGGCTTCCGCAATGAAAGCACCCTTTCACTGAGCGACATTCTCTGGCATAGTGCCCCAATTTTCCACAGGTGTTGCAGGTTACCTTGGCCTGTGCATTAGGATGCTGGCCCCCACGAGCATTGTTGTTCGAGTACTGATTCCTAGAAGGTCAGCGATACTGCTTCTACTGTTGAAAGTTCCCTTGGTTATCCCCATTCCTCTTAACTCCCTACTACTCATTGAAATAGTTACTCCGCTCCTTCATGACGCTTTCTACGCTGACCGTAGTATCATATAGGTCAATGTAGGTAGAGTACTATCGTACTAACATTCGCTCCTTAATGGTGGGGTTGAGCCTGGCCTCAAACCGGTTCATCTTCAGCCTTTCGTCAGCTATAATGGTCGGGGCAAATCGCGAGAGCTCCATAAATTTCGAGGCGTACTCAAGTACGCTCATGCTTCCTTGCTGCAGTTGTATAAATTCATCCTCCTTGGCCTTCTGGGGGGAGATGGGGCAGAAATGATCCTTGATCATCTCCTTGAACTAGCTCTAACCGAACCCAGGCTCATATTGTATTTCCCTCATCGTGGCCCACCACAGATCGACCTTATCCTTCAAGTAAAACATGGCGAAACCCACTTTCCAGTCCTCAGGGCATTGGAGTGTGTTGAGTAGTTTCTCCATGCCCCTAATCCAGTCCTCAAAAGTCTTGGGGTCGGGGGTGCCATCAAAGATGGGTGGGTGGTGGCTCGTGAATCTTTTGAACATGTAAGAATTATCTTCTACAACCTTCTTCTCCTAGAGCTCCATTAGCTTTTGCAGTTGTTCGTTCTGAAGCCGCAACTGCTCCCCTTACTTCTGTAACAGCTCCAGTAGTAGCAGGTTGATGAGTTCGGCCCCAGCGGGTGGGTTGGCCTCGTCCACCTGGCTGCGAGACCCATTCCCATTTTTAAGGCATAGGGCTTCCAGCCGTTCCCTAAGGCTCGACATGTTAACTTCCTTATTCACAGGGACTCTCGTAGTAGGGTGAGGTCCGGTTTGAGATTCATTATTGTTTCCTACCATCCTGTTCGTGAAGTACATTGGGTTTAGTTTCTCTCCTAATAGTTCATGTCCTAAGTACTACTAGAGTTCAATATCACATTACATGCTAGTGCATCACGCACATTTGATAGGTTTTTAATCACATCACGTTGCCACAATCATGTGGTCCAACCACTAAATCATATGCTCATGCATTACACATCATGTAGGCATCATGTTCGCATAATTCACATACTTCACCGATAAAAAATGTTGCTATTCAGATAAGTCGAACATTTAATTGCATAGAATTGCAAAATCATAAGTGGTCCATACTAGTACTTTTCATTACATCATAGTTATAACTTTATTAGCCTACAGTGGCTTCATAATATAACAGAAAAGAAACTAAACAACATAGTCTTAGGAAACATCACTTTTAAGCAACTATTAGCTTCTACTGGTCGGGGCATCCAGTGGATAGGTACCCCTACACATTTGGCCACACCTGCCCCACTTCAAGTGGGTCACCCCAGTCTCATATTCATCCCGTTTCTCCACTGGATCTGTCTCCTCATCTGGTTGATCTGCACAATAGACTCTATCCTTCCCTCTTCCTGATCCCCCTTGGGGTTCTCTTTCTCAATAGGCTCCTTCTCACTCTCGCTAGTTTCCCCCTTGAGGTCATCACTTCCCATAAGTTTTCCCTCGCTCACCTTAGAATTCTCCTCAGGGTCCTCCTCCTTCATCGGTTCCCTCTTGGTTGGGTTCTGCTCAGGGTCCTCCTTCGGATCCTCCTCCTCCTCCATTAGTTTCCCCTCACTAGGGTCCTCCTCAGGGTCCTTCTCTTCTATTGGACCCACCTCAGTAGGGTTGTCTCCCTCTTCCTTAGAGCCTCCCTCCTCATCAGTGGGCTTGTCTCCCATGGGGTGGGGCATCCTCCTCACCAGCTATGAGTATACACTCTAAATTGTGGGGTCCCTTAAGTCTCAAGTAGTTTGTTAGGTCGACTACACTCATCCCCGTAGGCTCCCAGTCACACCAATAGCACTTCCCCTATGGGCAATGATCACGAGCCCCGGGGTACAACTTGTCAACTCGGTAGTGCCACTCAGGGTCTCCCTTTAAGGTCAGCAGTAGAAGGATGACCTGGTTGTCCTCAATCCTCAAACAGGTATGGGGCACATCTTCTAGATATATGGCTAACACCCACCTCACATGCCAAATGTGTTCCCACACTCTCTGACCTGGTTTCTTAGCTAACTGCTCATGCAAACAAAGACCTCCTACACAACCACAGTGCTGGGTACCCTTCATTCCTATACAAAGTAATTAAACATAAGATATGTATCCAAACCATAACATGCATTCATTTAACACCATATGCACATGTATACAGCCCCTGCCCTGTACTACACTTACTCTCCAAGCAGTCCTAGGTATACCAATTTTAGTATTTAATTCTTACGGTCTTTTAGACGAACCTTCAGGTCAGTCAACCTGGGCTCTGATATCACTTTGTAACAGCCCAGGTTTCAAATTTCATTTCTTTATTACTAACTGCTATCCTATATGGCAGTGAAACCTGAAATGAGGTGTTACCGCCGTATTTCCTTCTTGGAAATACCAGGCTAGATATCGAATAGCAACTAATACAAACCTTCCTTAATAACACCTCAACCTTGAAAGAGTTCAAACATGGATGACAGCTACCAAATTAAACAATTATTCATGCCTATCTTTGCTTAAAGCAATTAAGCTTTCATCTTCTTTGATTTAGGCGTCAGGGCCTCGCTCTACTTTCAGTCCCCCAGTCCCATGCCTAACTAGATCACCTGAAAACTAAACATTTTATAAAAATGAGATAAACTCAGTAAACAATGACCTTTAATAGTTAAACTACGTATGCAAATTCATTTCAAAGCATTTTTGGGGTAGGGGAAATAACATGGTTACACTGACTTATCTTCCATTAGTGATATCATCCATTCTTGCAAGATCTCAGTGATACAACCAATTTACTTCATCTTCAACCACTTATAATCAGATTTAAGAGTGAGCGACCTCACTAGGTCTCATGGCATATGCTTGGGTTTAGTGTAGCCGCTTAACTTACACATGGCTTATCGCCGTTAATGATGATTACCGCTTAACCATTCCCTGCCCTACCACCACCATAGATGGTTACTACTAACCCGGCCTACATCCTATCAGGGCACGTGGCTGCTCACATGCATGCACTATTTCCTGGAAAAGGCTATTGGCCTTCAATGTATATAATCTAGTTAATACCCTCACCCGAACTCAGCCTTTATAGTTTCTATTATACTTATCCAATTTACAAGCCAATTTAACATGTATAACTCATTCAGATTCAATTTGGTCCTCAACAACATTACCACGATCTATGATTACCATTGACATAACCCAATTATGCAATTCCAGCTGTACAGTCACATTCACTTAACTCATGCCATAATTTTCATTAAATCAGCAATGAAATCAATTCTTACCATATTCAATGTGACATAATTTTTCAAGCAACTCAGGGAAAGGTTAGGGCATGATTGTTACCTTGATTCCATACAAATTACAGACTCGGCTACTAGTTGTGCCTACTACTCCGCATCTGGGCCAAGATACCACCCGTACTCAGTCCCAAAACTTCATGGACTGAAACTTTAACCCTTGCCCTACCTATTGGAATTTTTCTAGAATTTTTACCCCTGCCTAGGGTTCCCAACCAAATCTAACTCTGGTCCCAGATTCAACCAGGTTCTGGGTCTAACTTCCGGAATGCAAAACTTTTGCTCCCGATGTTGAAAATTAAATTTCTTGCTCATTATAGAAAGTTTGGTTCGTCCCCTACACTTCTTATGTTTATGGTTTTATTAGATTCGGGTCTAAATTAGGTTGTTTTTCTAATTATTTTCACAATGTTAGTAATTGTCCTGACCTAGACAACACTCAGTAAATCAATCACTCTGATTTGTACGATTCAAAAACTAGGTTACACAGGACATCCAAATGCACTGGTGCTAAAAAGTTCATAATGTTTAGCCCACTGGTCTGTCCTGGCCATTTTTTAAAGTCAGTCCTCTTGCAGCCCATCAACTGAGCAGTTTCTGACCCCATTTTTCCATCCCCAATAGTTAACCTTGATTCGATTTTTCGTGAAATCTCGTTCACGACTAATCCATGACATTTTCGACAGCCCTACTTCTATCCCCCCTTAATCCAAGTCAATAAAAGTTGAATGTTTAATTTGAACGATTAACAAATAACTAATTTAGATTCACTTTAATGCGATTTCGGGGAAAGAACGATTGAAACGTCGCACCTTTGGGGTTAAACCTGAAACAACCATATAAATTTGATTAAAACACCTTATACCTAAAATCCCATATCAAAATCATGGGTTTAGAAGGAAAATACAACAGAAACCCAAAATGTATATATACTCTTTTTACATGGGCTGCGTGGTGCACGCCACTTACCACAAAGGGAGAGAGGGGTGAGGGGCTGGCCAGCAGTGGTGTAGGGGCTGGCCAGTGGTGGCTGCTAGGGAGGGGGTTAGGGTTGAGAGGGGGGGAGAGAGAGAGAAAGAGGGAAGAGATAGAGAGAGAGAGAGAGAGAGAGAGAGAGGAACAGATAGCGTGGAGGCGTTACTCAGTTAGGGTTACTGAGGGAAAAGGAAAGAAAATAAAGAAAAGAAAATAAAAGGGAAGAAAATAAAATTTTTCTAGGGTTTGATTTGGGTGATTTGGAAGGGAGAAAGTTCAATTTCAAAATAATA
>JAKOGI010000495.1:445000-565461 GCA_029747015.1 Carnegiea gigantea
TATTACGATGTTTGTGGTGCTTTGAAATGATGGGAGTAAGATCAAGTTTGCCATAAGTTACGGTTTTGTCTAGAAATGTATAGTTTGGGTCAAACTAGCATTAAACTTGATGTATGTGCATATGTAACTAGAAAATGATCTTTATTGGAGACGATGGTGAAGTGAAATTGAGTGTGGTGATTTTGGATGATGTTGGGATAGACCAAAGGTTGCTTACATGTTTTCAAGGGATGATTTAAGTTGAGGATGTATGTGAAAAGAGAGGGAAAAGCCAAAACGAGAAGACCTGGAATTTTTAGAAAAATAGGACAGTGTTCAAGGTGAAACTGGTAATGATCAAATCATCCAAAAACTATAATTTTTTGTGGGTCAATAGCTCAGAGTGTTAGATTTAAAATGCCTCTTGAATCGCCTCAATCCGACGTCTGTGAAAAACGTTATGGTCGTTTTACCGAGACTGCGCAGGATGGATCAAAAACTAATACACTTGTGTTTAAGCCTCATTTTGGAAACCCTATTGTGGGAATCATGTTTTTTGTCCTGAATAAAAGTTTTAGAAGATTTCTTAATCTTTACATATTGGGGTTTTAGGTCTCCATTTGAGGTCTAGGGTGAAAGGTATGAATTTTTGAAGTGCACTGACCTGCTTTGGTGTAATTGGGCAGTTATTGTAACTTCTGTGTAACGTATACTTGGAGGAAAACTCTGAAAATTGTCCTGTAGATTGTTCATATTATTTTTGAATTTCCTATAAGATTTCATGAATTTTGGTGAAGCATTTGAAATTTGGTGATTTTCGGAAGCATTTTGAATAAAAGTGCAAAGATTAATAATAATGATTGAGGGAGATTGATCATGCACTCATTTTATGTATTTTGGGCCAAGCAAGGTCATTTAAGGGGGGCATGAATACTCATGGGCTTTCATGGAGTTTTTAGCTTGATTAATGAGAAAGAAGAAGACAAATATACAAATTGGGAGTTTGTTTATGAGCTCTGAATCATTTATGGATTTTACAAAGGGAAAATACCAAGTTTAGTGAGCTTAATAGCTTTTATTGAGGTCAATGATTCATTTCAGGTGGAATTCTATATTATGAGAAGTGAGAGAGTTATTGCAGTTTATGCTATTTGAACCAAGATATATATCTCTCTTGACCTCAAACCTTTATCACTTACTCAAGTCAGAATGTATCCAACATACATATCAGGCCAAGCTAGTGTATTAGCTGTTATCTTGAACCAAGTTGCACCTCAGTAAGCCTTAAAGCCATATTAGCAACCTATTTTATCGAAGGCCACAACCACTCTCTCAATTGCCACCATCAAGGCCTTTCCCTTTGTAATCTCATTGATCTCATTGTGGACTATCTCACTTTCATTTGCTTTATATCGGATTTAATTACTTTTATGAATTCAGTTTTGAAGTTATACTGAAATACCCAAGTTATGTATACCATTTAATTTCCTAATTTCTATTACACATACTTTTACTTACTCAATTATGTGAGCAAGGATCATTTACTGACTACACATACCTACAATAACATTTGTGAAACAGAGTTGAGGCCTAGTTATCGTTCACCGTCATGCATAAGTGTTATCAGGTCAGAATATATTTATCAAGTCAGATGACATTTATTAAACAACTGATTCCTATCAAGCCAGATGACATTTTTAAAGACTCAAGGTACGTCCATTGCCTGTATCTTTAGAAAGCAAAACATGTTTATCAAGTTACAACTCTTAATGAGTTTATCAATGAGTTATTTCACACATTGATTTGCTATTTAACTTGTGACGCCGTCAGTTATCATCTATAGGGCGTCAGCCCATCATCTACTCGCACGGCTTCAGGCCAACTCTTGATCGGATTGGGAGGTGTACACCTATGTATAGATCATATCATTGTGAGGGGTTCACATCCAGATAATAATGGGCAATTTAGTTTCATATTACTTTCATTTTCATTGTTATTACGAACTAAATGACTTGCAAAAGCGGGTACCCATCAACAGTGTTGTTACGCTCATTTTACAATACAAGAATGCATGTATTGAGTTTTTGCTCATGTTTTCGAATTATTTTCATGTTTTCTATTTTAGATGATGAAGTATCACATGTTTCTCCATTTAGGAAGCCAATTAGGGAAGTCATCAAATGCCCAAAGTGGACTCAGCATAGCGCAAGTGTTAGGATCAACCCCAAAGTCTATATTCAATATACATGTGTGTAGTGTGGAGTGCGAGTTAGCACATGGTATGATTAAGTCAATGGTAATGAAGTGAACTATTATGGATTTTGGCCTTAAAGTGTATTAGTTGAATAGAGTTTATGATTGTGATCGTGACCTGCAAGGTCAAATGGTTTAGTGCACCTTGTCCTTATCACGACGGCGGTAGCGCCTTCGTTTGTTAAGTCTTCCGCTGCAGTTTCAGTAATCATGTCATTAACATTTTAGGGGCATTACAAATTTGGTATCAGAGCTAAGGTTTTAAAGGCTGCTATGAGCTATCAAGTGTGTATGAGTTAACCATCAACGTGTGTATGAGTTATGTTGGACCAGTTAAATGAGCTATTGACCATGAGTTAATATGTATGGGCATATTTGGAGGAACCATTTCCATTTGGATGACTCAATCGTTTGGTAATATCCTAAGATCCGAGCATTAGCAAAAGGGGAGTGTGAAACCATTTAGGTCACTTGTTAGTGAGGCATGCTCTCATTTCTTTAGAAGTTTTATTGTGTGTTTCATTTCTCTTATTGTTTAAATTTTGCAATCGTGCACTCCGAGTGTGTGACCCGTTGAGTTATGAACTCCGGCATGTGGCCGTTGAGCTATTAAAGTGCTTTCTCCATTTCAGGTATCTGTTGTAAGGCCTTAAGCCTGGCTTTTAGTAAGCTTTTACGCAGAACTCTGTCCGTTTTACCCCAGGAGTTGAGAGTCTATTGAGGTGTGTTAATATATGGTTGAAACCTAATGTGGGGATGCCATTTGCAACTTCTAAAGGGATTAATACAGTGTCAAGTTAGATGTAAACCTCTAAATAAGGAAATGCCTTGCGGGGCAATATCGTTAAGGTGAACCAGTATGAGATGAACATTATTATGAGTGCTTATGTCTGGTGATAAAAATTAGTCGCTTATGGTGTGCTACTTGGCCTTATGTGGGTGGTACAAGTGAGATTAAGCTGCCAATCTTGGCATTAGGACCTTACCTCATCAATGCTCTCAGTATTTCCTGCCATCGACTTATTTCTACCCTAATTACCTTGAATTATTCAGAGGCATCATTTCTTTGTCACTAACACTCTTTTGATTTATAATGGAGTGTTTATCAAAAATCTCATATGTGGTTGATGGGAAGTCTTTTAAACACATCTGAGCAACCTTTCTTATGGGCGATTCAAACCTTGACAATCATAATCATGTAAATTCTCTATTTTCATAATGGAGCCTATGATGACCCCCGATATACGGTACTGTGTGATTTGTAGTTCTTCCTATGCATATCTGACACATTCTACTTACAGTTCAGCTATTACAAATTATTGTGTTCGTACTTTTACTGACACCTACATTAACTCCCTGCTTCTATTTGGGTACTATTCATTTATAGCTTGAAAAGTCTTTGGTTGCTTCAGACCCAGTCATTGAGTGCCCTTTCAATAATTAAATGGATCCATACTGTTCTTGTTTCTATGGCACTGTAACATTATGTTAGCATACTATTCTATGGCCATGACTGCGTCGTGCTGTTCAAGTTATTTTGACAGTCCTATCCTTGCGAGTGTGGCCTATCTTATTAATAATGAACAACCATTTGCGCTATTTTCATCTGCCGGCAGTTATGAAGTTTATGCCTACCCAAGACTTCCATTTACTGCAAAATGTGTTATTGATGGATGTCATCATATTCAGTCACAAGACTGACTCTTTCATCTTGACCTACTGTCCTTTTAACATCAAATGAATAAAATTACCCTTCAAGTATTGTGAAACTTTATCTTCATTATTTTACTCACATACGGATACCGTATGACTTTCCAAAAGCCGGTTGATAATCTGCTAATGTCTTCACCTTCATTGCTTAATGCTCCTTCTCAACTTCATGCCATCGTTCAATTGCTTTACTATCATGACCATCATGAATAAACTGCTTGTCTTGTGTATGCAAGACATTTATGTGCCCCTCTTTCATTACAAATCTTTGTCCTTTCATTCATTCTGCTTACATGCTTGTCCTTCGTGACCAATAAAGAAATATCTTTACAAGAGTTTATACTGTGGTTACATCTCTTTACACTTTAGATCATCCCCCTGTCTTTTCAATTGATTAAGACCAGTAGGTAGTTGAATGTGTTATCCTTTATAAATATGCCTCTACTAGTATTGCTGGAACTATATTCATTGGGTATTCAATCCAGTTTAATTGGTAGACCTTGTTATCATTATTGGGATGAACTGACTTTATGCTTAAAGAAGATGTCTTGTAAAGATCTTAAGGTTAGGTTGAAGAATGAGGAAAGACTAGACATGTGTTCCTATGGACTGAGGAAAGAAAAACCCTATTACCACCCTAATTATAGTGTGCAAGCAAAGTGAGCATTGTGTTAGAAATGCAATGAATATTGGTGATATGCCAGCCACATTCAGTATATACATGCCCATAAGTGTAGTTTGTGAATTTAGAGATGTTTCATCTGAGGATTTTCAAGACTATTTTATCCCGAGAAACATTGTTTTGTAGATCAACCTAGTTCTAGGTGCTCAATCCATTTTCAGAGCCCCTATCGTATGACCCCCAGCAGAGTTCAAAGGACTAAAGATTTAGTAAGATGAATTATTACAGAAGGGAGTTATTTGACCAAGTGAATCACCATAGGAAACCTAGTTTTGTATGTGTGAAGAAGAAAGGCAGCACCTCGTGGTTGTGTACTGCGTGCAGAGCATGGATAAGACCTCTATCAAAAACAAGTGCCCTATATCTTAAAGAAATGATTTATGGGATTAACTACCAACAACAGATTTCTTTTTCAGGAATGATTTGAAGTCCGGATATCACACCAAAACCATGCAACCACAGTTTATCTCTTGCGGGAATGCCCTTTTAACGTCATTCTTGTAATTGTTTGCTTGTCTCATCCCTAAAACTTGACATGATTCAATATTGTTTAATCTCCCTTGCATTTCAACCTAACATTTCCTATTAGTGTGATGTTCCATGTCTTTGCAAACCCATTGTTAAATGTGCAATGCATTTTTGTTCGACTTTATATGGTTGTCAACACTCTTATGCTCTTGACCTTCACCATCTTTATTTCATAACCATGAGTTATAGTTCATTCCGCTGAGAGCTGATTCACACATCCACCTTACATCTCATGTATTCATGATGATAAGCTTGTATAACTTGTTCTGAATTCATAACGTCATTCAACTCTCACTGGTATGGGTGATTGCGAATGCCATGATCCTCTTTACTCTCTTTATTCAGAACTTCAACTCCCATACATATACCTTACATTCTGATAAATATAGTTTCGCCTTCTCTATTTAATCTTATTGTTGTACTCGAATGGGCTTCATATGAATAAAGGCATGATGGTATTAGCGCTTATCCAATCTATTTATCTATCCATTGGCACTTTGCTTATCGAATGCATTTATCTATCCCTTGCGCATTGCTTATCCCACTTTTTTATCACACTAACCTTGTTGCTTGTGGCTGTAAAGTCGCCTAGTTGATGCTTAGTTGGTAGTCATCTTGTTTCCAATTCATCAGTTAACCTATGTATAACCGGGCCATCTTTCTCCTCGATCAATTATTTAGTTGATGCTTAGTTGCCGCTTATACAATTCCTGTGGTATTATGTTAATTCGGGTTGTTGTTGTTGTAACCACCCCATGCTAATCCCTCCTTTATAAATCTTTTTTAGTCTCATTATTTATTTCTTTTGTTCCTAATGACTCACTTGACTACCAACTCCATCATTTTTATCTCTGACCATGTTTATTCTGGCGTTTAATTCGGACTCATAATAGATCTTAGACTAGTCAAATGAGGGAAGATCAGGTAATACATTAGGAATATCAGATGGTGACATTTTGATAAGGGCATAATCTCAAGCACTATCTAATTATATTGGAGTGAACTAGAAGCAACATTGAGTATAAGGTTAGAGCTAACCCAAGCAAGCATTAAGAGTGAGAATCCAAGTACATATTGAGGTGATACAAGGTCGAAAAACCATTATGTTGGCAAAACAAAGAAACAACCACAGTCTCGAATGAGATAGAAAGTATTCCGAAGGGCTTATCTAGTCAACGGTGTTAGGAGACTGGAGATCAGCGATAATTGAGTCCTTGTTACTTTGGGCTTTATAAGTCAGTAGAGTATAATACATCCCTGGCAGTAATAAGGTTCTTTTCTTTCAAAGAGAATATCAATTTTGAATCAAAGCAATTGAGTTCATTGAGGATATTATCTGAGAGGTATTCGAATCTACTACTAAAACATGGGATTAAGCAGTTATACAATTTGTAGACACCCTTAGTCGGAGCGCATGGGGCAAATTATA
The DNA here is from genome assembly GCA_029747015.1 of Carnegiea gigantea. NCBI lineage: Eukaryota > Viridiplantae > Streptophyta > Magnoliopsida > Caryophyllales > Cactaceae > Carnegiea > Carnegiea gigantea. The sequence goes on from JAKOGI010000495.1 coordinate 451,582, forward strand.
CCTCTTCTGAGAGAAGCAATGGAAACCAATGGACCATGTGTTTTTAAAGCGGCATTGCATATAGTTGTCAAGTGTCATAAGTTTTGAGGACGAAACTCTTTAAGGGGGGAAGGTTGTAATAACCCAACCCTAACCCATATTTTTTTAGTTAATCATCTTTATTTATTTCATTAATCATATTTATTCATTTACTTTATCGTGTTTATTGACCAAAACACTCATGGTTATTTGTTTGACCAAATCTTGTTTATTAATTCAATTACACTCAATTTATATATTTATTGAATTACCTTATGCCATTTAAATTTCCTCCTTCATTTATCGTATTCAATCACTTCGGTTGGGGGATATTTCATTTGGGTCCCATTTTGCAGTTCAAATTTCATTGATTGTAAATTCAAGTTGCGTTGATTAAGTAAATATCGGGTGAATCGATAGTAGGCCTTGAGAATTATGGTTTAAGAAATTATTCTTACTATCATTATTTATGATTTATGATTTATGAATTAAAGGATTCAATTATTTTTCATGACACCACAAACATTTAATCTTGAGCTTCGCCCAAAAAAAAAAGAAAAAAAAGGTCAAATGCACTCAGTTTATGCTATTTTGCGGACCCGAGCCCATTTAAGGCCAATTTCGGCCCACCAAGACTTTAATCGATTTGTTTATCTAATTACCTTCAATTTAGCCTAATTTAGACTTAATAAAAGTGGCTTCTTAAGGGGAATCCTCAGCCAAGTATTTTTGGTATGTATATATTCACCAAGTATTTTTTTACCGAGCGTTCATGCCAGTAAAAACACAAGACCTCTTCTCTCTCTCTTCTTTCTCTCCTTTCTCTCTCTACACGGCTGATACCTAAAGATTTTGCTTCTGTTTTGGGCACCAAACCACCATAAAAACAGCCCTTTAGCCACCCTAGCCATCATCTACATCCTTTCTTCAATGCAAGTAAGTAAACCCTAACTTTGTTTTTGTTCATATGGATTGTATTTTAATTTTGATTCTTGTTTTTGATTATTTTTTAATCCATTGAAGTTTATTATGATGTTTATGGTGTTTTGAAATGATGGGAGTAAGATCAAGTTGGCCATAAGTTAGGGTTTTGTCTAGAAATGTATAGTTTCGGTCAAACTAGCATTAAACTTGATGTATGTGCATATATAACTAGAAAATGATCTTTATTGGAGATGATGGTGAAGTGAAATTGAGTGTGGTGATTTTGGATGATGCTGGGATAGACCAAAGGTTGCTTACATGTTCTCAAGGGATGATTTAAGTTGAGGATTTATGTCAAAAGAGAGGGAAAAGCCAAAACGGGAAGACCTTGAATTTTCAGAAAAATAGGGCAGTGTTCAAGATGAAACTGGTAATGATTGGATCATCCAAACATTATGATTTTTAGTGGGTTGATAGATCAGAATGTTAGATTTAAAATGCCTCTTGAATCGCCTCAATCTTAGGCCTGTGGAAAACGTTATGGTCATTTTACCGAGACTATGCATGATGGATTAAAGACTGACACACTTGTGTTTAAGCCCCATTTTGGGAAAAGTATTGTGGGAATCATATCTTGTGTCCTTAATGAAAGCCTTAGAAGACTTCTTAATCTTTACATATTGGGATTTTAGGTCTCCATTTGAGGTCTAGGGTGAAAGGTATGAATTTTTGAATTGCCCTGACCTACTTTGGTGCAATTGGGCAGTTATTGTAATTTCTATGTAACGTATACTTGGAGGAAAACTCTGAAAATTGTCCTGTAGATTGTTCATATTATTTTTGAGTTTCTTATCAGATTTCATGAATTTTGGTTAAGCATTTGGAATTTAGTGAGTTTTGGAAGCATTTTGAAGAAATGTGTAAAGAGCAATAATAATGATTGAGGGAGATTGATCATGCACTCATTTTATGTATTTTGGGCCAAGCAAGGTCATTTAAGGGGGACATGAATATGCATGGCCTTTCATGGAGTTTTTAGTTTGATTAATGAGAAAGAAGAAGACAAATATACAAATTAGGAGTTTGTTTATGAGCTCTGAATCATTTATGGATTTTGCAAAGGGAAAATACCAAGCTTAGTGAGCTTGATAGCTTCTATTGAGGTCAATGATTCATTTCAGGTGGAATTCTATATCTAATGAATTTACGATTGAATTATGAGAAGGGGGAGAGTTAATACAGTTTATGCTATTTGAACCAAGATATATATCTCTCTTGACCTCAAACCTTTATCACTTACTCAAGTCAGAATGTATCCAACATACATATCAAGCCAACCTAGTGTAATAGTTGTTATCCTGAACCAAGCTGTACCTCAGTGAGCCTTAAAGCTGTATCAGCAACCTATTTTATCGAAGGCCACAACCATGCTCTCAATTGTGATCATCAAGGCCCTTCCCTTTGTAATCTCATTGATCTCATTGTGGACTATCTCACTTTTATTCACTTTATATCGGATTTAATTACTTTTATGAATTCAGTTTTGAAGTTATACTGAAATACCCAAGTTATGTATACCATTTAATTTCCTAATTTCTATTACACATACTTTTACTTACTCAATTATGTGAGCAAGGATCATTTACTGGCTACACATATCTATAATAACATTTGTGAAACAGAGTTGAGGCCTAGTTATCCTTCACCGTTATGCATAAGTGTTATCAAATCAGAAAATATTTATCAAGTCAGATGACATTTATTAAACAACTGACTCCTATCAAGTCAGATGACATTTTTAAAGACTCAAGGTACGTCCATTGCCTGTATCATCAGAAAGCAGAACATGTTTATCAAGTTACAACTCTTAATGAGTTTATCAATGAATTAGTTTACACAGCGATTTGCCATTTAACTTGTGACGCCGTCAGTTATCATCTATAGGGCGTCAGCCCATCATCTACTCACGCGGCTTCAGGCCAACTCTTGATCGGACTGGAAGGTATACACCTATATATAGATCGTATCATTGTGAAGGGTTCACATCCAGATAATAATGAGCAATTCAGTTTCATATTACTTTCATTTTCATTGCTATTGCGAACTAAATGACTTGCAAAAACGGGTACCCATCAACAGTGTTTTTATGCTTATTTTATAATACAACAATGCATGTACTGTGTTTTTGTTCATGTTTTCGAATTATTTTCATGTTTTCCATTTTAGGTGATGAAGTATCACATGTTTCTCCTTTTAGCAAGCAAATTTGGGAAGTCATCAAATGCTCATAGTGGACTCAGCATAGCGCAAGTGTTGGGATCAACCCCAAAGTCTATGCTCAATATACATGTGTGCAGTGTGGAGTGCGAGTTAGCATATGATATGATTAAGTCAATGGTAATGAAGTGAACTATTATGGATTTTGGTCTTAAAGTGTATCAGTTTAATAGAGTTTATGATTGTGATCGTGAGCGGCAAGGTCAAATGGTTTAGTGAGCCTTGTCCTTATCAGGACGGCGGTAGCGCCTTCGTTTGTTGAGTCTTCCACTGCAGTTTCAGTAATCACGTCATTAACATTTTGGGGGCGTTACAGATTTAGTATCAGAGTTAAGGTTTTAAAGGCTACTATGAGCTATCAAGTGTGTATGAGTTACCCATCAACGTGTGTATGAGTTATGTTGGACCAGTTAAATGAGCTATTGATTATAAATTCATATGTATGGGCATATCTAGAGGAACCATTTCCATTTAGATGACTCAGTCATTTGGTAATATCCTGAGATCCGAGCATTAGCAAAAGGGGAGCGTGAAACCATTTGGGTCACCTGTTAGTGAGGCATGCTCTCATTTCTTTGGAAGTTTTATAGTATATTTCATTTCTTTTATTGTTTAAATTTTTGCAATCGTGCACTCTGGGTGTGTGACCCATTAAGTTATGAACTCCGACGTGTGGTCGTTAAGCTATTGAAGTGCTTTTCTCCATTTCAGGTATCTATTACAAGGCTTTAAGCCTGGCTTTTAGTAAGTTTTCGGGCAGAACTCTGTCCGTTTTGCCCCAGGATTTGAGAGTCTATTGACGTGTGTTGATATATGCTTGAAACCTAATGTGGGGATGCCATTCGCAACTTCTAAAGGGATTAATACAGTGTTAAGTTAGATGTAAACCTCGAAATGCGGAAATGCCTTGTAGGGCAACATTGTTGAGGTGAAACAGTATGAGATGAACATTACCATGAGTGCTTATGTCTGGTGATAAAAATTAGTCGCTTATGGTGTGCTACTTGGCCTTATGTGGGTGGTAAAAGTGAGATTAAGCTGCCAGTCTTAACATTAGGACCTTGCCTCATCAATGCTCTCAGTACTTCCTGTCATCGACTTATTTCTGCCCAAATTACCTTGAATTATTCAGAGGCATCATTTCTTTGTCACTAACACTCTTTTGATTTATAATGGAGTGTTTATGAAAAATCTCATATGTGGTCGATGGGAAGTCTGTTAAATACATCTGAGCAACCTTTCTTATAGGCGATTCAAACCTTGACACTCATAATCATGTAAATTCTCTGTTTTCATAATGGAGCCTATGATGACCCCCGATATGCGGTACTGTGTGATTTACAGTTCTTCCTATGCATATCTAACCCATTATACTTACAGTTCAGCTCTTACAAATTACTGTGTTCGTACTTTTATTGAAACCTGTATTAACTCCTTGCATCTATTTGGGCACTATTTATTTATAGCTTGAAAAGTCTCTGGTTGCTTCACACCCAGTCATTGAGTGCCCTCTCAATAGTTAAATGGATCCATACTGTTCGTGTTTCTATTGCACTGTAACATCATGTTAGCATAGTATTCTATGGCCATGATGGCGTCTTGCTGTTCAATTTATTTTGACAGTCCTATCCTTGCGAGTGCAGCGTATCTTATTAATAATGAACAACCACTTGTGCTATTTTCATCTGCCAGCAGTTTTGAAGTTTATGCCTACCCAAGACTTCCATTTACTGCGAAATGTCTTATTGATGGATGTCACCATATTCAATCATAAGACTGGCTCCTTCATCTTGACGTACTGTCCTTTCAAACATCAAACGAATAAAATTTCCCTTCTGGTACTGTGAAACTTTATCTTCATTATTTTACTCACATACGGATGCCGTATGACTTTTCAAAAGCCGCGTCGACAATCTGTTACATGTCTTCAAGTTCATTACTTAATACTCCCTCTCAACTTCATGCCATCCTTCAATTACTTTACTATCATGACCATCATGAATAAACTGCATGTCGTGTGTACGCAAGACATTTATGTGCCTCTCTTTCATTACAAATCTTCATCATTTCATTCATTCTGCTTACATGCTTGTCCTTCGTGACCAATAAAGAAATGTCTTTGCAAGAGTTTATACTGTGGTTGCATCTCTTTACGCTTTGGATCGTCCCCCTGTCTTTTCAATTGATTAAGACCAGTAGGCAGTTGAATGTGTTATCCTTTATAAATATGCCTCTACTAGTATTGCTGGAACTATATTCATTGGGCATTCAATCCAGTTTGATTGGTAGACCTTATTATCATTATTGGGATGAACCGACTTTGTGCTTAAAGAAGATGTCTTGTAAAGATCTTAAGGTTAGGTTGAAGAATGAGGAAAGACTAGACGTGTGTTCCTATGGACTGAGGGAAGAAAAACCCTATTACCACCCTAATTGTAGTGTGCAAGCAAGTGAGCATTGTGTTAGAAATCCAATGAATATTGGTGATATGCCAGCGACACTCGGTGTATACATACCCATAATTGTAGTTTGTGAATTTAGAGATATTTCGTCTGAGGATTTTCAAGACTATTTTATCCCAAGAAACATTATTTTGTGGATCGACCTACTTTTAGGTGCTTAATCCATTTTCAGAGCCCCTATCATATGACCCCCAGCAGAGTTCAAAGGACTAAAGATTTTATAAGATGAATTGTCACAGAAGGGAGTTATTTGACCAAGTGTATCACCATGGGAAACCTAGTTTTGTATGTGCGAAGAAGAAAGGCAGCACCTTGTGGTTGTGTATTGCGTGCAGAGCATTGGATAAGATCCCTATCAAAAACAAGTGCCCTATACCTTAAAGAAATGATTTATGGGATTAACTGCCAACAATAGATTTCTTTTCTAGGAATGATTTGAAGTCCGGATATCACACCAAAACCATGCAACCACAGTTTATCTCTTATGGGAATGCCCTTTTAATGTCATTCTTGTATTTGTTTGCTTGTCTCATCCTCAAAAGTTGATACGATTCAATATTGTTCAATCTCCCTTGTATTTCAACCTAATATTTCCCATTAGTGTGATCTTCTATGTCTTTGCAAACCCATTGTTAAATGTGCAATGCATTTTTGTTCGACTTTATATGGTTGTTAGCACTCCTATGCTCTTGACCCTCACCGTCGTTATTTCATGACCATGAGTTATAGTTCATTCTGCTAAGAGCTGATTCACACATCTACCTTACATCTCATGTATTCATGATGATAAGCTTGCATAACTTGTTCTGAATTCATAATGTCATTCAACTCTCATTGATGTGGGTGATTGCGAATGCCATAATCCGCTTTACTCTCTTTATTCAGAACTTCAACTCCCATACATATACCTTACATTCTGATAAATACACTTTTGCCTTCTCTGTTTAATCTTATTGTTGTACTCGAATGGGCTTCACATGAATAAAGGCATGTTGGTACTAGAGCTTATCCAATCTATTTATCTATCCATTGGCACTTTGCTTATCCAATCCATTTATCTATCCCTCACGCATTACGTGTCCCACTTATTTATTGCACTAACCTTGTTGCTTGTGGCTGTGAAGTCACCTAGTTGATGCTTAGTTGCTAGTCATCTTGTTTCCAATTCATCAGTTAACCCAAGTATAACCGGGCCATCTTTCTCCTCGATCAATTATTTAGTTGATGCTTAGTTGATGCTTATACAATTCTTGTGGTATTATGTTAATTCGGGTTGTTGTTGTTGTAACCACCCCATGTTAATCCCTCTTTTATAAATCTTTTTTAGTCTCATTATTTGTTTCTTTTGTTCCTAATGACTCACTTGACTACCAATTCCATCATTTTTATCTCTAACCATGTTTATTCTGGCGTTTAATTCGGACTCATAACAGATCTTAGACTAGTCAAATGAGGGAAGATCAGGTAATACATTAGGAATATCAGATGGTGATATTTTGATAAGGGCATAACCTCAAGCACTATCTAATTATATTGGAGTGAACCAGAAGCAACATTGAGTATAAGGTCGACAAAACCATTGTGTTGGCAAAACAAAGAAACAACCACAGTCTCGGATGGGATAGAAAGTATTCTGAAGGGCTTATCTAGTCAACGGTGTTAAGAGACTGGAGATCAGCGATAATTGAGTCCTTGTTACTTTGCGCTTTATAAGTCAGTAGAGTATAATACATCCCTGGCAGTAATAAGATTCTTTTCTTTCAAAGAGAATATCAATTTTGAATCAAAGTAATTGAGTTCATTGAGGATATTATCTGAGAGGTATTCGGATCTACTACTAAAACATGGGATTAAGCAGTTATACAATTTGTAAACACCCTTAGTCGGAGCACATGGGGCAAATTATACCTCTTCTGAGAGAAGCAATGGAAACTAATGGACCATGTGTTTTTAAAGAGGCATTGCATATAGTTATCAAGTGTCATAAGTTTTGAGGACGAAACTCTTTAAGGGGGGAATGCTGTAATAACCCGACCGTAACCCATATTTTTTTAGTTAAATCATCTTTATTTATTTTATTAATCATATTTATTCATTTACTTTATCATGTTTATTGACCAAAACACTCATGGTTATTTGTTTGACCAAATCTTCTTTATTAATTCAATTACACTCAATTTATATATTTATTGAATTACCTTATGCCATTTAAATTTCCTCCTTCATTTATCGTATTTAATCACTTCGGTTGGGGGATATTTTATTTGGATCCCATTTTGAAGTTCAAATTTCATTGATTGTAAATTCAAGTTGCATTGATTAAGTAAATATCGGGTGAATTGATAGTAGGCCTTGAGAATTATGGTTTACGAAATTATTCTTACTATCATTATTTATGATTAATGATTTATGAATTAAAGGATTCAATTATTTTTCATGACACCACAAACATTTAATCTTGAGCTTCACCCCAAAAAAAAAAAGAAAAAAATGGTCAAATGCACTCAGTTTATGCTATTTTGCGAACCCGAGCCCATTTAAGGCCAATTTCGGCCCACCAAGACTTTACCCGATTTGTTTATCTAATTACCTTCAATTTAGCCTAATTTAGACTTAATAAAAGTGGCTTTTTAAGGGGAATTCTCAGCCAAGTATTTTTGGTATGTATATATTCACCAAGTATTTTTATACCGAGCGTTCATGCTAGTAAAAACACAAGACTTCTTCTCTCTCTCTTCTCTCTCTCCTTTCTCTCTCTACACGGCTGATACCTAAAGATTTTGCTTCTATTTTGGGCACCAAAACACCATACAAACAGCCCTTTAGCCACCCTAGCCATCATCTACATCCTTTCTTCAATGCAAGTAAGTAAACCCTAGCTTTGTTTTTGTTCATATGGATTGTATTTTGATTTTGATTCTTGTTTTTGATTATGTTTTAATCTATTGAAGTTTATTACGATGTTTATGGTGTTTTGAAATGATGGGAGTAAGATCAAGTTGGCCATAAGTTAGGGTTTTGTCTAGAAATGTATAGTTTAGGTTAAACTAGCATTAAACTTGATGTGTGTGCATATATAACTAGAAAATGATCTTTTTTGGAGATGATAGTGAAGTGAAATTGAGTGTGGTGATTTTAGATGATGCTGGGATAGACCAAAGGTTGCTTACATGTTCTCAGGGGATGATTTAAGTTGAGGATTTATGTCAACAGAGAGGGAAAAGCCAAAACGGGAAGACCTAGAATTTTCAGAAAAATAGGGCAGTGTTCAAGACAAAACTGGTAATGATTGGATCATCCAAACATTATGGCTTTTAATGGGTTGATACATCAGAATGTTAGATTTAAAATGTCTCTTGAATCGCCTCAATCTGAGATTTGTGGAAAACGTTATGGTCATTTTACCGAGACTATGCAGGATGGATCAAAAACTGACACACTGGTGTTTAAGCCCCATTTTGGGAAAAGTATTGTGGGAATCATACTTTGTGTCCTTAATGAAAGTTTCAGAAGACTTCTTAATCTTCACATATTGGGATTTTAGGTCTCCATTTGAGGTCTAGGGTGAAAGGTATGAGTTTTTGAATTGCACTGACCTACTTTGGTGCAATTGGGCAGTTATTGTAATTTCTGTGTAACGTATACTTGGAGGAAAACTCTGAAAATTGTCCTATAGATTATTCATATTATTTTTGAATTTCTTATCAGATTTCATGAATTTTGGTTAAGCATTTGAAATTTGGTGATTTTTGGAAGCATTTTGAAGAAATGTGTAAAGAGCAATAATAATGATTGAGGGAGATTGATCATGCACTCATTTTATGTATTTTGGGCCATGCATGGTCATTTAAGGGGGACATGAATATTCATGGCCTTTCATGGAGTTTTTAGCTTGATTAATGAGAAAGAAGAAGACAAATATACAAATTGGGAGTTTATTTATGAGCTCCGAATCATTTATCGATTTTGCAAAGGGAAAATACCATGCTTAGTGAGCTTGATAGCTTTTATTGAGGTCAATGATTCATTTCCGGTGGAATTCTATATCTAATGAATTTATGATTGAATTATGAGAAGGGGGAGAGTTAATACAGTTTATGCTATTTGAACCAAGATATATATCTCTCTTGGCCTCAAACCTTTATCACTTACTCAAGTCAGAATGTATCCAACATACATATCAAGCCAACCTAGTGTATTAGCTGTTATCTTGAACCAAGTTATACCTCAGCGAGACTTAAAGCCGTGTCAGCAATCTATTTTATCGAAGGCCACAACCACTCTCTCAATTGTCACCATCAAGGCCTTTCCCTTTGTAAGCTCATTGATCTCATTGTGGACTATCTCACTTTCATTCACTTTATATCGGATTTAATTACTTTTATGAATTCAGTTTTGAAGTTATACTGAAATACCCAAGTTATGTATACCATTTAATTTCCCAATTTCTATTACACATACTTTTACTTACTCAATTATGTGAGCAAGGATCATTTGCTGACTACACATACCTATAATAACATTTGTGTAACAGAATTGAGGCCTAGTTATCATTCACCGTTATGCATAAGTGTTATCAAATCAGAAAATATTTATCAAGTCAGATGACATTTATCAAACAACTGACTCCTAGCAAGTCAGATGACATTTTTAAAGACTCAAGGTATGTCCATTGCCTGTATCTTCAGAAAGCAGAACATGTTTATCAAGTTACAACTCTTAATGAGTTTATCAATGAATTAGTTTATACAACGATTTGCCATTTAACTTGTGACGCCGTCAGTTATCATCTATAGGGCGTCAGCCCATCATCTACCCGTGCGGCTTCAGGCTAACTCTTGATCGGATTGGCAGGTATACACTTATGTATGGATCGTATCATTGTGAAGGGTTCACATCCAGATAACAATGAGCAATTCAGTTTCACATTACTTTCATTTTCATTGTTATTGCGAACTAAATGACTTGCAAAAACGGGTACCCATCAACAGTGTTTTTGTGCTTATTTTATAATACAAGAATGCATGTACTGAGTTTTTGCTCATGTTTTCGAATTATTTTCATGTTTTTCATTTTAGGTGATGAAGTATCACACGTTTCTCCTTTTAGCAAGCAAATTTGGGAAGTCATCAAATGCTCATAATAGACTCAGCATAGCGCAAGTGTTGGGATCAACCCCAAAGTCTATGCTCAATATACATGTGCGTAGTGTGGAGTGCGAGTTAGCATATGATATGATTAAGTCAATGGCAATGAAGTGAACTATTATGGATTTTGGTCTTAAAGTGCATCAGTTTAATAGAGTTTATGATTGTGATCGTGAGCTGCAAGGTCAAATGGTTTAGTGAGCCTTGTCCTTATCAGGACGACGGTAGCGCCTTCGTTTATTGAGTCTTCCACTGTAGTTTCAGTAATCACGTCATTAACATTTTGGGGGCGTTACAGATTTGGTATCAGAGTTAAGGTTTTAAAGGCTACTATGAGCTATCAAGTGTGTATGAGCTATGTTGGACCAGTTGAATGAGCTATTGACAATAAATTCATATGTATGGGCATATCTGGAGGAACCATTTCCATTTGGATGACTCAGTCATTTAGTAATATCCTGAGATCCGAGCATTAGCAAAAGGGGAGCGTGAAACCATTTGGGTCACCTGTTAGTGAGGCATGCTCTCATTTCTTTGGAAGTTTTATTGTATATTTCATTTCTTTTATTGTTTAAATTTTTGCAATCGTGCACTCCGGGTGTGTGACCCGTTGAGTTATGAACTCCGGCGTGTGGCCGTTAAGCTATTGAAGTGCTTTTCTCCATTTCAGATATCTATTGTAAGGCTTTAAGCCTGGCTTTTAGTAAGTTTTTAGGCAGAACTCTATCCGTTTTACCCCAGGATTTAAGAGTCTATTGAGGTGTGTTAATATATGCTTGAAACCTAATGTGGGGATGCCATTTGCAACTTCTAAAGGGATTAATACAGTGTTAAGTTAGATGTAAACCTCTAAATGAGGAAATGCCTTGTGGGGCAATATCATTGGGGTGAACCAGTATGAGATGAACATTACCATGAGTGCTTATGTCTGGTGATAAAAATTAGTCGCTTATGGTGTGCTGCTTGGCCTTATGTGGGTGGTAAAAGTGAGATTAAGCTGTCAGTCTTAACATTAGGACCTTACCTCATCAATGCTCTCAGTACTTCCTGTCATCGACTTATTTCTGCCCTAATTACCTTGAATTATTCAGAGCCATCATTTCTTTGTCACTAACACTCTTTTGATTTATAATGGAGTGTTTATGAAAAATCTCACATGTGGTCGATGGGAAGTCTTTTAAATACATCTGAGCAACCTTTCTTATAGGCGATTCAAACCTTGACACTCATAATCATGTAAATTCTCTGTTTTCATAATGGAGCCTATGATGACCCCCGATATGCGGTACTGTGTGATTTGCAGTTCTTCCTATGCATATCTAACCCATTCTACTTACAGTTCGGCTCTTACAAATTACTGTGTTCGTACTTTTACTGAAACCTGTATTAACTCCTTGCTTCCATTTGGGCACTATTCATTTATAGCTTGAAAAGTCTTTGGTTGCTTCAGACCCAGTCATTGAGTGCCCTTTCGATAGTTAAATGGATCCATACTGTTCGTGTTTCTATGGCACTGTAACATCATGTTAGCATTCTATTCTATGGCCATGACGTCGTCTTGCTGTTCAAGTTATTTTGACAGTCCTATCCTTGCGAGTGCAGCGTATCTTATTAATAATGAACAACCACTTGTGCTATTTTCATCTGCCAGCAGTTTTGAAGTTTATGCCTACCCAAGACTTCCATTTACTGCAAAATGTCTTATTGATGGATGTCATCATATTCAATCATAAGACTGACTCCTTCATCTTGACGTATTATCCTTTCAAACATCAAACGATTAAAATTTCCCTTCTGGTACTGTGAAACTTTATCTTCATTATTTTACTCACATACGGATGCCGTATGATTTTTCAAAAGCCGCGTCGGTAATCTGTTACATGTCTTCGAGTTCATTACTTAATACCCCCTCTCAACTTCATGCCATCCTTCAATTACTTTACTACCATGACCATCATGAATAAACTGCATGTCTTGTGTATGCATGATAATTATGTGCCTCTCTTTCATTACAAATCTTCATCCTTTCATTAATTCTGCATACATGCTTGTCCTTCGTGACCAATAAAGAAATATCTTTGCAAGAGTTTATACTGTGGTTACATCTCTTTACGCTTTAGATCTTCCCCCTTCTTTTCAATTGATTAAGACCAGTAGGCAATTGAATGTGTTATCCTTTATAAATATGCCTCTACTAGTATTGCTGGAACTATATTCATTGAGCATTCAATCCAGTTTGATTAGCAGACCTTGTTATTATTATTGGGATGAACCGACTTTGTGCTTAAAGAAGTTGTCTTGTAAAGATCTTAAGGTTAGGTTGAAGAATGAGGAAAGACTAGACGTGTGTTCCTATGGACTGAGGGAAGAAAAACCCTATTACAACCATAATTGTAGTCTGCAAGCAAGTGAGCATTGTGTTAGAAATGCAATGAATATTGGCGATATGCCAGCGACACTCGTTGTATCCATAATTGTAGTTTGTGAATTTAGAGATGTTCCGTCTGAGGATTTTCAAGACTATTTTATCCCAAGAAACATTATTTTGCAGATCAACCTACTTCTAGGTGCTTAATCCATTTTCAGAGCCCCTATCATATGACCCCCAGCAGAGTTCAAAGGACTAAAGATTTTATAAGATGAATTGTCACAGAAGGGAGTTATTTGACCAAGTGTATCACCATGGGAAACCTAGTTTTGTATGTGCGAAGAAGAAAGGCAGCACCTTGTGGTTGTGTACTGCGTGCAGAGCATTGGACAAGATCCCTATCAAAAACAAGTGCCCTATACCTTAAAGAAATGATTTATGGGATTAACTGCCAACAACAGATTTCTTTTCCAGGAATGATTTGAAGTCTGGATATCACACCAAAACCATGCAACCACAGTTTATCTCTTATGGGAATGCCCTTTTAACGTCATTCTTGTATTTGTTTGCTTGTTTCATCCTCAAAACTTGACACGATTCAATATTGTTCAATCTCCCTTGCATTTCAACCTAATATTTCCCATTAGTGTGATCTTCTATGTCCTTGCAAACCCATTGTTAAATGTGCAATGCATTTTTGTTCGACTTTATATGGTTGTTAACACTCCTATGCTCTTGACCTTCACCGTCTTTATTTCATGACCATGAGTTATAGTTCATTCTGCTGAGAGCTGATTCACACATCTACCTTACATCTCATATATTCGTAATGATAAGCTTGCATAACTTGTTCTGAATTCATAATGTCATTCAACTCTTATTGATGTGGGTGATTGCGAATACCATAATCCCCTTTACTCTCTTTATTCAGAACTTCAACTCCCGTACATATACCTTACATTCTGATAAATACCCTTTTGCCTTCTCTATTTAATCTTATTGTTGTAGTCGAACGGGCTTCACATGAATAAATGCATGTTGGTATTAGAGCTTATCCAATGTATTTATCTATCCATTGGCACTTTGCTTATCCAATCCATTTATCTATTCCTTACGCATTGCTTGTCCCACTTATTTATTGTACTGACCTTGTTGCTTGTGGTTGTAAAGTCACCTAGTTGATGCTTAGTTGCTAGTCATCTTGTTTCCAATTCATCAGTTAACCCAAGTATAACCGGGCCATCTTTCTCCTCGATCAATTATTTAGTTGATGCTTAGTTGATGCTTATACAATTCTTGTGGTATTATGTTAATTCGGGTTGCCGTTGTTGTAACCACCCCATGTTAATCCCTCCTTTATAAATCTTTTTTAGTCTCATTATTTGTTTCTTTTGTTCTTAATGACTCACTTGACTATCAATTCCATCATTTTTATCTCTAACCATGTTTATTCTGGCGTTTAATTCGGACTCATAACAGATCTTAGACTAGTCAAATGAGGGAAGATCAGGTAATACATTAGGAATATCATATGGTGACATTTTGATAACGGTATAATCTCAAGCACTATCTAATTATATTGGAGCGAACCAGAAGCAACATTGAGTATAAGGTTAGAGCTAACCCAAGCAAGCATTAAGAGTGAGAATCCAAGTACATATTGAGGTGATACAAGGTTGACAAAACCATTGTGTTGGCAAAACAAAGAAACAACCACAGTCTCCGATGAGATAGAAACTATTCCGAAGGGCTTATCTAGTCAACGGTGTTAGGAGACTGGAGATCAGCGATAATTGAGTCCTTGTTACTTTGCACTTTACAAGTCAGTAGAGTATAATACATCCCTGACAGTAATAAGGTTCTTTTCTTTCAAAGAGAATATCAATTTTGAATCAAAGTAATTGAGTTCATTAAGGATATTATCTGAGAGGTATTCGGATCTACTACTAAAACATGGGATTAAGCAGTTATACAATTTGTAAACACCCTTAGTCGGAGCGCATGGGGCAAATTATACCTCTTCTGAGAGAAGCAATGGAAACCAATGGACCATGTGTTTTTAAAGCGGCATTGCATATAGTTGTCAAGTGTCATAAGTTTTGAGGACGAAACTCTTTAAGGGGGGAATGCTGTAATAACCCGACCCTAACCCATATTTTTTAGTTAAATCATCTTTATTTATTTAATTAATCTTATTTATTCATTTACTTTATCATGTTTATTTACCAAAACACTCATGGTTATTTGTTTGACCAAATCTTGTTTATTACTTCAATTACACTCAATTTATATATTTATTGAATTACCTTATGCCATTTAAATTTCCTCCTTCATTTATCGTATTCAATCACTTCGGTTGGGGGATATTTCATTTGGGTCCCATTTTGCAGTTCAAATTTCATTGATTGTAAATTCAAGTTGCGTTGATTAAGTAAATATCGGGTGAATCGATAGTAGGCCTTGAGAATTATGGTTTACGAAATTATTCTTACTATCATTATTTATGATTTATGATTTATGAATTAAAGGATTCAATTATTTTTCATGACACCACAAACATTTAATCTTGAGCTTCGCCCCCCAAAAAAAAAGAAAAAAAAGGTCAAATGCACTCAGTTTATGCGATTTTGCGAACCCGAGCCCATTTAAGGCCAATTTCGGCCCATCAAGACTTTACCCGATTTGTTTATCTAATTACCTTCCATTTAGCCTAATTTAGACTTAATAAAAGTGGCTTTTTAAGGGGAATTGTCAGCCAAGTATTTTTGGTATGTATATATTCACCAAGTATTTTTATACCGAGTGTTCATGCTAGTGAAAACACAAGACTTCTTCTCTCTCTCTTCTCTCTCTCCTTTCTCTCTCTACACGGCTGATACCTAAAGATTTTGCTGCTGTTTTGGGCACCAAACCACCATAAAAACAGCCCTTTGGCCACACTAGCCATCATCTACATCCTTTCTTCAATGCAAGCAAGTAAACCCTAGCTTTGTTTTTGTTCATATGGATTGTATTTTGATTTTGATTCTTGTTTTTGATTATCTTTTAACCTATCGATGTTTATTATGATGTTTATGGTGTTTTGAAATGATGGGAGTAAGATCAAGTTGGCCATAAGTTAGGGTTTTGTCTAGAAATGTATAGTTTGGGCCAAACTAGCATTAAACTTGACGTATGTGCATATATAACTAGAAAATGATCCTTTTTGGAGATGATGGTGAAGTGAAATTGAGTGTGGTGATTTTGGATGATGCTGGGATAGACCAAAGGTTGCTTACATGTTCTCAAGGGATGATTTAAGTTGAGGATTTATGTCAAAAGAGAGGGAAAAGCCAAAACGGGAAGACCTAGAATTTTCAGAAAAATAGGGCAGTGTCCAAGATGAAACTGGTAATGATTGGATCATCCAAACATTATGATTTTTAGTGGGTTGATACATCAGAATGTTAGATTTAAAATGCCTCTTGAATCGCCTCAATCTGAGGTCTGTGGAAAACGTTATGGTCATTTTACCGAGACTATGCAGGATGGATCAAAAACTGACACACTGGTGTTTAAGCCCCATTTTGGGAAAAGTATTGTGTGAATCATATTTTGATCCTTAATGAAAGTTTCAGAAGACTTCTTAATCTTTACATATTGGGATTTTAGGTCTCCATTTAAGGTCTAGGGTGAAAGGTATGAATTTTTGAATTGGACTGACCTACTCTGGTGCAATTGGGCAGTTATTGTAATTTATGTGTAACGTATACTTGGAGGAAAACTCTGAAAATTGTCCTGTAGATTGTTCATATTATTTTTGAATTTCTTATCAGATTTCATGAATTTTGGTTGAGCATTTGGAATTTGGTGATTATTGGAAGCATTTTGAAGAAATGTGTAAAGAGCAATAATAATGATTGAGGGAGATTGATCATGCACTCATTTTATGTATTTTGGGCCAAGCAAGGTCATTTAAGGGGGACATGAATATTCATGGTCTTTCATGGAGTTTTTAGCTTGATTAATGAGAAAGAAGAAGACAAATATGCAAATTGGGAGTTTGTTTATGAGCTCTGGATCATTTATGATTTTGCAAAGGGAAAATACCAAGCTTAGTGAGCTTGATAACTTTTATTGAGGTCAATGATTCATTTCAGGTGGAATTCTATATCTAATGAATTTATGATTGAATTATGAGAAGGGGGAGAGTTAATACAGTTTATGCTATTTGAACCAAGATATATATCTCTCTTGGCCTCAAACCTTTATCACTTACTCATGTCAGAATGTATCCAACATACATATCAAGCCAAGCTAGTGTATTAGCTATTATCTAGAACCAAGCTGTACCTCAGCGAGACTTAAAGCCATATCAGCAACCTTTTTTATCGAGGGCCACAGCCACTCTCTCAATTGTCACCATCAAGGCCTTTCCCTTTGTAATCTCATTGATCTCATTGTGGACTATCTCACTTTCATTCACTTTATATCGGATTTAATTACTTTTATGAATTCAGTTTTGAAGTTATACTGAAATACCCAAGTTGTGTATGCCATTTAATTTCCCAATTTCTATTACACATACTTTTAATTACTCAATTATGTGAGCAAGGATAATTTGCTGACTACACATACCTATAATAACATTTGTGTAACAGAGTTGAGGCCTAGTTATCATTCACCGTTATGCATAAGTGTTATCAAATCAAAAAATATTTATCAAGTCAGATGACATTTATTAAACAACTAACTCCTAGCAAGTCAGATGACATTTTTAAAGACTCAAGGTACGTCCATTGCCTGTATCTTCAGAAAGCACAACATGTTTATCAAGTTACAACTCTTAATGAGTTTATCAATGAATTAGTTTATACAGTGATTTGCCATTTAACTTGTGACGCCGTCAGTTACCATCTATAGGGGTCAGCCCATCATCTACCCGCGCGGCTTCAGGCCAACTCTTGATCGGATTGGAAGGTATGCACCTATGTATAGATCGTATCATTGTGAAGGGTTCACATCCAGATAATAATGAGCAATTCGGTTTCATATTACTTTCATTTTCATTGTTATTGCGAACTAAATGACTTGCAAAAATGGGCACCCATCAACAGTGTTTTTGTGCTTATTTTATAATACAAGAATGCATGTACTGAGTTTTTGCTCATGTTTTCGGATTATTTTCATGTTTTCCATTTTAGGTGATGAAGTATCACATGTTTGGGAAGTCATCAAATGCTCATAGTGGACTCAGCATAGCGCAAGTGTTGGGATCAACCCCAAAGTCTATGCTCAATTTACATGTGCGCAGTGTGGAGTGCGAGTTAGCATATGATATGATTAAGTTAATGGTAATGAAGTGAACTATTATGGATTTTGGTCTTAAAGTGTATCAGTTTAATAGAGTTTATGATGGTGATCGTGAGCTGCAAGGCCAAATGGTTTAGTGAGTCTTGTCCTTATCAGGACGGCGGTAGCGCCTTTGTTTGTTGAGTCTTCCACTGCAGTTTCAGTAATCACGCCATTAACATTTTGGGGGCGTTACAGATTTGGCATTAGAGTTAAGGTTTTAAAGGCTACTATGAGCTATCAAGTGTGTATGAGTTATGTTGGACCAGTTGAATGGGCTATTGACTATAAATTCATATGTATGGGCATATCTGGAGGAACCATTTCCATTTGGATGACTCAGTCATTTGGTAATATCCTGAGATCCGAGCATTAGCAAAAGGGGAGCGTGAAACCATTTGGGTCACCTGTTAGTGAGGCATGCTCTCATTTCTTTGGAAGTTTTATTGTATATTTCATTTCTTTTATTGTTTAAATTTTTGCAATCGTGCACTCCGGGTGTGTGACCCATTGAGTTATGAACTCCGGCGTGTGGCCGTTAAGCTATTGAAGTGCTTTTCTCCATTTTAGGTATCTATTGTAAGGCTTTAAGCCTGGCTTTTAGTAAGTTTTTAGGCAGAACTCTGTCCGTTTTGCCCCAGGATTTGAGAGTCTATTGAGGTGTGTTAATATATGCTTGAAACCTAATGTGGGGATGCCATTTGCAACTTCTAAAGGGATTAATACAGTGTTAAGTTAGATGTAAACCTCTAAATGAGGAAATGCCTTATGAGGCAATATCGTTGAGCTGAACCAGTATGAGATGAACATTACCATGAGTGCTTATGTCTGGTGATAAAAATTAGTCGCTTATGGGGTGCTGCTTGGCCTTATGTGGGTGGTAAAAGTGAGATTAAGCTGCCAGTCTTAACATTAGGACCTTGCCTCATCAATGCTCTCAGTACTCCCTGTCATCGACTTATTTCTGCCCTAATTACCTTGAATTATTCAGAGGCATCATTTCTTTGTCACTAACACTCTTTTGATTTATAATGGAGTGTGTATGAAAAATCTCATATGTGGTCGATGGGAAGTCTTTTAAATACATCTGAGCAATCTTTCTTATAGGCGATTCAAACCTTGATACTCATAATCATGTAAATTCTTTGTTTTCATAATGGAGCCTATGATGACCCTCGATATGCGGTACTGTGTGATTTGCAGTTCTTCCTATGCATATCTAACCCATTCTACTTATAGTTTAGCTCTTACAAATTACTATGTTAGTACTTTTACTAAAACCTGTATTAACTCCTTGCTTCTATTTGAGCACTATTCATTTACAGCTTGAAAAGTCTTTGGTTGCTTCAGACCCAGTCATTGAGCGCCCTTTCGATAGTTAAATGGATCCATACTATTCGTGTTTCTATGGCACTGTAACATCATGTTAGCATACTATTCTATGGCTATAACGGCGTCTTGCTGTACAAGTTATTTTGACAGTCCTATCCTTGCGAGTGCTGCGTATCTTATTAATAATGAACAACCACTTATGTTATTTTCATCTGCCAGCAGTTTTGAAGTTTATGCCAACCCAAGGCTTCCATTTACTGCAAAATGTCTTATTGATGGATGTCATCATATTCAATCATAAGACTGACTCCTTCATCTTGACGTATTATCCTTTCAAGCATCAAACGAATAAAATTTCCCTTCTGGTACTGTGAAACTTTATCTTCATTATTTTACTCACATACGGATGCCGTATGACTTTTCAAAAGCCGCGTCGGTAATCTGTTACATGTCTTCAAGTTCATTACTTAATACTCCCTCTCAACTTCATGCCATCCTTCAATTACTTTACTATCATGACCATCATGAATAAACTGCATGTCTTGTGTATGCAGGACATTTATGTGCCTCTCTTTCATTACAAATCTTCATCCTTTCATTCATTCTGCTTACATGCTTGTCCTTCGTGACCAATAAAGAAATATCTTTGCAGGAGTTTATACTATGGTTACATCTCTTTATGCTTTAGATCGTCCTCCTGTCTTTTCAATTGATTAAGACCAGTAGGCAATTGAATGTGTTATCCTTTATAAATATGCCTCTACTAGTATTGCTGGAACTATATTCATTGGGCATTCAATCCAGTTTGATTGACAGACCTTGTTATCATTATTGGGGTGGACTGACTTTGTGCTTAAAGAAGATGTCTTGTAAAGATCTTAAGGTTAGGTTGAAGAATGAGGAAAGACTAGACGTGTGTTCCTATGGACTGAGGGAAGAAAAACCCTATTACCACCCTAATTGTAGTGTGCAAGCAAGTGAGCATTGTGTTAGAAATGCAATGAATATTGGCGATATGCCCACGACACTCGGTGTATACATACCCATAATTGTAGTTTGTGAATTTAGAGATGCTTCGTCTGAGGATTTTCAAGACTATTTTATCCCAAGAAACATTATTTTGCAGATCAACCTACTTCTAGGTGCTTAATCCATTTTCAGAGCCCCTATCATATGACCCCCAGCAGAGTTCAAAGGACTAAAGATTTTATAAGATGAATTGTCACAGAAGGGAGTTATTTGACCAAGTGTATCACCATGGGAAACCTAGTTTTGTATGTGTGAAGAAAAAAGGCAGCACCTTGTGGTTGTGTACTGCGTGCAGAGCATTGGACAAGATCCCTATCAAAAACAAGTGCCCTATACCTTAAAGAAATGATTTATGGGATTAACTGCCAACAACAGATTTCTTTTCCAGGAATGATTTGAAGTCCGGATATCACACCAAAACCATGCAACCACAGTTTATCTCTTACGGGCATGCCCTTTTAACGTCATTCTTGTATTTGTTTGCTTGTCTCATCCTCAAAACTTGACACGATTTAATATTGTTCAATCTCCCTGGCATTTCAACCTAATATTTCCCATTAGTGTGATCTTCTATGTCTTTGCAAACCCATTGTTAAATGTGCAATGTATTTTTGTTCGACTTTATATGGTTGTTAACACTCCTACGCTCTTGACCTTTTCCGTCTTTATTTCATGACCATGAGTTATAGTTCATTCTGCTGAAAGCTGATTCACACATCTACCTTACATCTCATGTATTCATGATGATAAGCTTGTATAACTTGTTCTGAATTCATAATGTCATTCAACTCTCACTGATGTGGGTGATTGCGAATGCCATAATCCCCTTTACTCTCTTTATTCAGAACTTCGACTCCCATACATATACCTTACATTCTAATAAATATACTTTTGCCTTCCCTATTTAATCTTATTGTTGTACTCGAATGGGCTTCACATGAATAAAGACATGTTCTTATTGTAGCTTATCCAATCTACTTATCTATCTATTGGCACTTTGCTTATCCAATTCATTTATCTATCTATTGCGCATTGCTTGTCCCACTTATTTATTGCACTTACTTTGTTGCTTGTGGTTATAAAGTCACCCAGTTGAAGCTTAGTTGCTGGTCATCTTGTTTCCAATTCATCAGTTAACCTGAGTATAACCGGGCCATCTTTCTCATTAATCAATTATTTATTAGGTCCTTTATGATCCATAATTACAAACCACAATTCTTGTGGTATTATGTTAATTCGGGTTGTTGTTGTAACCACCCCATGTTAATCCCTCCTTTGTAAATCTTTTCTAGTCTCATTGTTTATTTCTTTTGCTCCTAATGACTCACTTGACTACCAATTCCATCATTTTTATCTCTGATCATGTTTATTATGGCGTTTAGTTCTAACTCATAGCAGATCTTAGACTAGTCTGATGAGGGAAGATGAGGTAATACATTAGGAATATCAGATGATGACATTTTGATAAGGGCATAATCTTAAGCATTGTCTAATTATATTGGAGTGAACCCGAAGTAACATTGAGTATAAGGTCAGAGCTAACCCAAGCAAGCATTAAGAGTGAGAATTCAAGTGCATATTGAGCTGATACAAGGTCGAGAAAATCGTTGTGCTGGCAAAACAAAGAAACAACCATAGTCTCGGATGAGATGGAAAGTATTCTGAAGGGCTTATCTAGTCAACGGTGCCAGGAGACTGGAGATCAGCGATAATTGAGTCCTCGTTACTTTGGGCTTTATGAGTCAGTAGAGTATAATACATCCCTGGCAGTAACAAGGTTCTTTTCTTTCGAAGAGAATATCAATTTTGAATCAAAGTAATTGAGTTCATTGAGGATATTGTCTGAGAGGTATTGAGATCTACTGCTGAAACATGGGATTAAGCAGTTACACAATACGTAGACACCCTTAGTCGGAGCGCATGGGGCAAATTATACCTCTTCTGAGAGAAGCAATGGAAACCAATGCACCATGTGTTTTTAAAGCAGCATTGCATACAGTTGTTAAGTGCCATAAGTTTCGAGGACGAAACTCTTTAAGGTGGGAAGGCTGTAATAATCCGACCCTAACCCATATTTATTTAATTAAATCATCTTTATTCATTTCATTAATCATATTTATTCATTTACTTTATCATGTTTATTGACCAAAACACTCATGGTTATCTATTTAACCAAATTATGCTTAATAATTCAATTACACTCAATTTTTATATTTATTGAATTACCTTATGCCGTTCAAATTTCCCCTGTGATTTATTGTATTTAATCACTTCAGTTGGGGGATATTTCATTTGGGTCCCATTTTACAATTCAAATTTCATTGATTGTAAATTCAAGTTGCGTTGATTAAGTAAATATCGGGTGAATCGATAGTAGGCCTTGAGAATTATGGTTTAAGAAATTATTCTTACCATCATTATTTATGATTTATGAATTAAAGGATTCAATTATTTTCATGACACCACGAACATTTAATCTTCAGCTTTGCCCCCTAAAAAAAAAGAAAAAAAAGTCAAACGCCTCAGTTTATGCTATTTTGCGAACTCGAGCCCGTTTTTAAGGCCAATTTTGGCCCACCAAGGCTTTACCCCATTTGTTTATATAATTACCTTCAATTTAGCCTAGTTTAGACTTTACAAAAGTGCCTTTTTAAGGGGAATTCTCGGCCAAGTATTTTTGGTATGTGTATATTCCCCAAGTATTTTTGTACCAAGCATTCATGCTAGTAAAAACACAAGACTTCTTCTCTCTCTCTTCTCTCTCTCCTTTCTCTCTCTACACGGCTGATACCTGATGCTTTTGCTGCTATTTTGGCCATCAAACCACCATAAAAACAGCCCTTTAGCCACCCTAGCCATCATCTACATGCTTTCTTCAATCCAAGTAAGTAAACCCTAGCTTTGTTTTTGTTCATGTGGATTGTATTTTGATTTTGACTCCTATTTTTGATTATCTTTTAATCTATTGAAGTTTATTATGATGTTTATGGTGTTTTGAAATGATGGGAGTAAGATCAAGTTGGACATAAGTTAGGGTTTTGTCTAGAAATGTATAGTTTGGGTCAAACTAGCATTAAACTTGATGTATGTGTATATATTACTAGAAAATGATCTTTGTTGGAGATGATGGTGAAGTGAAATTGAGTGTGGCGATTTTGAATGATGTTGGGATAGACCAAAGCTTGCTTACATGTTTTTAAGGGATGATTTAAGTTGAGGATGTATGTGAAAAGAGAGGGAAGAGCCAAAACGGGAAGACCTGAAATTTTTAGAAAAACAGGACAATGTTCAAGGTGAAACTGGCAATGATCAAATCATCCAAAAATTATGATTTTTGGTGGGCCGATAGCTCAGAATGTTAGATTTAAAATGCCTCTTGAATCGCCTCAATCCAACGTCTGTGGAAAACATTATGGTCGTTTTACCGAGACTGCACAGGATGGATCAAAAACTGATACACTTGTGTTTGAGCCCCATTTTGGAAACCTATTGTGGGAAACATGTTTTTTGTCCTTAATAAAAGTTTTAGAAGATTTCTTAATCTTTACATATTGGGGTTTTAGGTCTCCATTTGAGGTCTAGGGTGAAAGGTATGAATTTTTGAAGTGCATTAACCTGCTTTGGTGCAATTGGGCAGTTATTGTAATTTCTGTGTAACATATACTTGGAGGAAAACTCTAAAAATTGTCCTGCAGATTGTTCATATTATTTTTGAATTTCCTATAAGATTTCATGAATTTTGGTTAAGCATTTGGAATTTGGTGATTTTTGGAAGTATTTTGAATAAATGTGCAAAGAGCAATAATAATGATAGAGGGAGATTGATCATGCACTCATTTTATGTATTTTGGGCCAAGCAGGGTCATTTAAGGGGGACATGAATACTCATGGCCTTTCGTGGAGTTTTTAGCTTGATTAATGGGAAAGAAGAAGACAAACATACAAATTGGGAGTTTGTTTATGAGCTCTGAATCATTTATGGATTTTACAAAGGGAAAATACCAAGTTTAGTGAGCTTAATAGCTTCCATTGAGCTCAATGATTCATTTCAGGTGGAATTCTATATCTAATGAATTTATGATTGAATTATGAGAAATGGGAGAGTTATTGTAGTTTATGCTATTTGAACAAAGATATGTATCTCTCTTGGCCTCAAACCTTTATCACTTACTCAAGTCAGAATGTATCCAACATACATATCAAGCCAAGCTAGTGTATTAGCTGTTATCTTGAACTAAGCTGTACCTCAGTGAGCCTCAAACCTATATCAGCAACCTATTTTATCGAAGGCCACAACCACTCTCTCAATTGTCACCATCAAGGCCTTTCCCTTTGTAATCTCATTGATCTCATTGTGGACTATCTCACTTTTATTTACTTTATATTGGATTTAATTACTTTTATGAATTCAGTTTTGAAGTTATACTGAGATACCCAAGTTATGTATACCATTTAATTTCCCAATTTCTATTACACATGCTTTTATCTACTGAATTATGTGAGCAAGGATCATT
Organism: Carnegiea gigantea; assembly: GCA_029747015.1. Taxonomy (NCBI): domain Eukaryota; kingdom Viridiplantae; phylum Streptophyta; class Magnoliopsida; order Caryophyllales; family Cactaceae; genus Carnegiea; species Carnegiea gigantea. Next base: position 476,984 of record JAKOGI010000495.1, read on the forward strand.
TACTGACTACACCTACCTACAATAACATTTGTGAAATAGAGTTGAGGCCTAGTTATCATTCATCGTTATGCGTAAGTGCTATCAAGTCAGAATATATTTATTAAGTCAGATGGCATTTATTAAACAACTAACTGCTATCAAGTCATATGACATTTTTAAAGGCTCAAGGTACGTCCATTGCCTGTATCCTTAGAAAGTAGAACATGTTTATCAAGTTACAACTCTTAATGAGTTTATCAATGAATTAGTTTATACAGTGATTTGCCATTTAATTTGTGACGCCGTCAGTTATCATCTATAGGGCGTGGGCCCATCATCCACCCGTGCGGCTTCAGGCCACCTCTTGATCGGATTGGGAGGTGCCCACCTATGTACAGATCATATCATTGTGAGGGGTTCACATCCAAATAACAATGAGCAATTCACTTTCATATTACTTTCATTTTCATTGTTATTACGAACTAAATGACTTGCAAAAGCGGGTATCCATCAACAGTGTTTTGTGCTCATTTTATAATACAAGAATACATGTACTGAGTTTTTGTTCTTGTTTTTGAATTATTTTCATGTTTTCACATTTTTCTCCTTTTAGCAAGCCAATTTGGGAAGTCATCAAATGCTCACAGTGGACTTAGCATAGCGCAAGTGTTGGGATCAACCCCAAAGTCTATATTCAATATACATGTGTGTAGTGTGGAGTACGAGTTAGCACATGGTATGATTAAGTCAATGGTAATGAAGTGAACTATTACGGATTTTGGTCTTAAAGTGTATCCGTTTAATAGAGTTTATGATCGTGATCGTGAGCTGCAAGGTCAAACGGTTTAGTGAGCCTTATCCTTATTAGGACGGCAGTAGTGCCTTCGTGTGATGAGTCTTCCGCTGCAGTTTCAGTAATCATGTCATTAACATTTTGGGGGTGTTATAGATTTGGTATCAGAGCTAAGGTTTTGAAGGCTACTATGAGCTATCAAGTGTGCATGAGTTAGCTATCAACGTGTGTATGAGTTATGTTGGACCAGTTGAATGAGCTATTGACTATAAGTTCATATACATGGGCATATCAGGACGAACCACTTCCATTTGTGTGACTTAATCACTAGGTAATATCCTGAGATCCGAGCATTAGCAAAAGGGGAGTGTGAAACCATTTGGGTCACCTGTTAATAAAGCATGCTCTCATTTCTTTGGAAGTTTTATTGTATGTTTCATTTCTCTTATTGTTTAGATTTTTGCAATCGTACACTCCGGGTTTGTGACCCGTTGAGTTATGAACTCCGGCGTGTGGTCGTTGAGCTATTGAAGTGCTTTTCTCCATTTCAGATATCTATTGTAAGGCTTTAAGCCTAGCTTTTAGTAAGTTTTTAGGCAGAACTCTGTCCGTTTTGCTCCAGGATTTGAGAGTCTATTGAGGTGTGTTAATATATGCTTGAAACCTAATGTGGGGATGCCATTTGTAACTTCTAAAGTGATTAATACAGTGTCAAGTTAGATGTAAACCTCTAAATGAGGAAATGCCTTGTGGGGCAATATCGTTGAGGTGAACCAGTATGAGATGAACATTACCATGAGTGCTTATGTCTGGTGATAAAAATTAGTCACTTATGGAGTGCTACTTGGCCTTATGTGGGTGGTACAAGTGAGATTAAGCTGCCGGTCTTGACATTAGGACCTTACCTCATCAATGCTCTCAGTACTTCCTGTCATCGACTTATTTCTGCCCTAATTACCTTGAATTATTCAGAGGCATCATTTCTTTGTCACTAACACTCTTTTGATTTATAATGGAGTGTTTATGAAAAATCTCATATGTGGTCGATGGGAAGTCTTTTAAATACATTTGAGCAACCTTTCTTATAGGCGATTCAAACCTTGACACTCATAATCATGTAAATTCTCTGTTTTCATAATGGAGCCTATGATGACCTCTGATATGCGGTACTGTGTGATTTGTAGTTCTTCCTACGCATACTTGACCCTTTTCGCTTACAGTTCAGCTCTTACAAATTACTGTGTTCGTACTTTTACTGAAACCTGTATTAACTCCTTGCTTCTATTTGGGCACTATTCATTTATAGCTTGAAAAGTCTTTGGTTGCTTCAAACCTAGTCATTGAGTGCCCTTTCGATAGTTAAATGGATCCATACTGTTCGTGTTTCTATGGCACTGTAACATCATGTTAGCATACTATTCTATGGCCATGACGGCGTCTTGCTGTTCAAGTTATTTTGACAGTCCTATCCTTGCGAGTGCAGCGTCTCTTATTAATAATGAACAAGCACTTGTGCTATTTTCATCTGCCAGCAGTTTTGAAGTTTATGCCTACCCAAGACTTCCATTTACTGCAAAATGTCTTATTGATGGATGTCATCATATTCAATCATAAGACTGACTCCTTCATCTTGACGTATTATCCTTTCAAGCATCAAACGAATAAAATTTCCCTTCTGGTACTGTGAACCTTTATCTTCATTATTTTACTCACATACGAATGCCGTATGACTTTTCACAAGCCGCGTCGGTAATCTGTTACATGTCTTCAAGTTCATTACTTAATACTCCCTCTCAACTTCATGCCATCCTTCAATTACTTTACTATCATGACCATCATGAATAAACTGCATCTCTTGTGTATGCAGGACATTTATGTGCCTCTCTTTCATTACAAATCTTCATCCTTTCATTCATTCTGCTTACATGCTTGTCCTTCGTGACCAATAAAGAAATATTTTTGCAAGAGTTTATACTGTGATTACATCTCTTTACGCTTTAGATCGTCCCCTTGTCTTTTCAATTGATTAAGACCAGTAGGCAATTGAATGTGTTATCCTTTATAAATATGCCTCTACTAGTATTGCTGGAACTATATTCATTGGGCATTCAATCCAGTTTGATTGGCAGACCTTGTTATCATTATTGGGATGAACTGACTTTATGCTTAAAGAAGATGTCTTGTAAAGATCTTAAGGTTAGGTTGAAGAATGAGGAAAGACTAGACATGTGTTCCTATGGACTGGGGGAAGAAAAACCCTATTACCACCCTAATTATAGTGTGCATTTTGTACTGATAATGAGTCCTTCTCTTTTATTCCATCCAAACTGACTTCCTTTTTGAATATTGCGAGTCTGATTTTGTTGAGTCTGATTGCCACTAAGAATTTTGCTTTAGACCAGACTTATGCGCATATTAGACTTAATAGACTTGCGAAATGTGCACCCCCTATTTTGCCTAGATTGTTGATTCATGTTGATATAATTTTTAGACCGATGAACTCAATACTGGCTTGTTCTAAGTATGTTCATTTCCTTTCTGCTTGGGCCTAACTATTTGATAAGTTGAACCGGGCCCTTACTTGTGCTTTATTAGCTATATGGATGTACTCTTTCTAGTTCCAACTCACTACATTTCACTGTTGCCCCCTTTGTTTGATAAGCTGCTACGTGCTTTAACAAGTTTTGTTTTGGGTAGTAGTGGAGTGGCTGATGCTTCATAAGCTTCATGTTGCATCATTTTCGTGAGGCATAGTTTGGATACAACCTGTATCTAACCTAGTATGATCATTCTAACCTCCATTCTTCTTTTTCATTTTTTTTCTTTCTTTTTTGTACTTAGTTGTGAATATTTAGGACTGTGAATATACGGGTGATCAATCTTGAGGAGCAATTTGGGATTTGTTGAGCAATGTGGGCTATGATCACCCTTGGTTGTGTTCTAATTTTGTGAATACTTGTTAGTTGTGGATAACTTGGGTTGTTTTTATGTTTCACTTTGCTTTGTTGCTTCAGTTTGGTGAGTTTTGGTTTTTCTTTGGTTTAGTTTTTGTTTGATAGTTTCTTTTTGTTTCCTTTTTGGTATTTTAGTGTTTTTGTTTTTGTTTTGTATTTAGCTTTTCTTTCTTTTGTATTTTGTTTTGTTTTAGGTTTCTTTTGATTTAGGTTGGTGTTTAGTAGGTCCTTGGTTTTGGTCTAGTTTTGTTTAGTTTCGTTTAGTCTTGATTTTGTTTTTAGTTTGGGCTTTGTTCTTGTTTTAGAATTGGTTTTTAGTTTTGGCTTTCTTTTATGATTTTGTTTCTCTTGGTTCTTGTAAATATGTGTGTTTCCTTTGGTTTTAGTTTTGATTTTCATTTTCATTTAGGCGATTTTTAGTGGGTTGATACATCAGAATGTTAGATTTAAAATGTCTCTTGAATCGCCTCAATCTGAGGTCTGTGGAAAACGTTATGGTCATTTTACCGAGACTATGCAGGACGGATCAAAAACTGACACACTGGTGTTTAAGCCCCATTTTGGGAAAAGTATTGTGGGAATTATATTTTGTGTCCTTAATGAAAGTTTCAGAAGACTTCTTAATCTTTACATATTAGGATTTTAAGTCTCCATTTGAGGTCTAGGATGAAAGGCATGAATTTTTGAATTGCACTGACCTACTTTGGTACAATTGGGCAGTTATTGTAATTTCTGTGTAGCGTACACTTGGAGGAAAACTCTGAAAATTGTCCTGTGTTCATATTATTTTTGAATTTCTTATCAGATTTCATGAATTTTGGTTAAGCATTTGGAATTTGGTGATTTTTGGAAGCATTTTGAAGAAATGTGTAAAGAGCAATAACAATGATTGAGGGAGATTGATCATGCACTCATTTTATGTATTTTGGGCCAAGCAAGGTCATTTAAGGGGGACATGAATATTCATGGCCTTTCATAGAGTTTTTAGCTTGATTAATGAGAAAGAAGAAGACAAATATACAAATTGGGAGTTTGTTTATGAGCTCTGAATCATTTATGGATTTTGCAAAGGGAAAATACCAAGCTTAGTGAGCTTGATAGCTTTTATTGGGGTCAATGATTCATTTCAGGTGGAATTCTATATCTAATGAATTTGTGATTGAATTATGAGAAGGGGGAGAGTTAATACAGTTTATGCTATTTGAACCAAGATATATATCTCTCTTGGCCTCAAACCTTTATCACTTACTCAAGTCAGAATGTATCCAACATACATATCAAGCCAAGCTAGTGTATTAGCTGTTATATTGAACCAAGCTGTACCTCAGCGAGACTTAAAGCCGTATCAGCAACCTATTTTATCGAAGGCCACAACCACTCTCTCAATTGTCACCGTTAAGGCCTTTCCCTTTGTAATCTCATTGATCTCATTGTGGACTATCTCACTTTCATTCACTTTATATCGGATTTAATTACTTTTATGAATTCAGTTTTGAAGTTATACTGAAATACCCAAGTTATGTATACCATTTAATTTCCCAATTTCTATTACACATACTTTTACTTACTCAATTATGTGAGCAAGGATCATTTGCTGACTACACATACCTATAATAACATTTGTGTAACAAAGTTTAGGCCTAGTTATCATTCACCGTTATGCATAAGTGTTATCAAATCAGAAAATATTTATCAAGTCAGATAACATTTATTAAACAACTGACTCCTAGCAAGTCAGATGATATTTTTAAAGACTCAAGGTACGTCCATTGCCTGTATCTTCATAAAGCAGAACATGTTTATCAAGTTACAACTCTTAATGAGTTTATCAATGAATTAGTTTATACAGTGATATGCCATTTAACTTGTGACGCCGTCAGTTATCATCTATAGGGCGTCAGCCCATCATCAACCCTCGCGGCTTTAGGCCAACTCTTAATCGGATTTGCAGGTATACACCTATGTATAGATCGTATCATTGTGAATGGTTCACATCCAGATAATAATGAGCAATTCAGTTTCATATTACTTTCATTTTCATTGTTATTGCGAACTAAATGACTTGCAAAAACAGGTACCCATCAACAGTGTTTTTGTGCTTATTTTATAATGCAAGATTGCATGTACTGAGTCTTTGCTCATGTTTTTGAATTATTTTCATGTTTTCCATTTTAGGTGATAAAGTATCACATGTTCCTCCTTTTAGCAAGCAAATTTGGGAAGTCATCAGATGCTCATAATAGACTCAGCATAGTGCAAGTGTTGGGATCAACCCCAAAGTCTATGCTCAATATACATGTGCGCAGTGTGGAGTGCGAGTTAGCATATGATATGATTAAGTCAATGGCAATGAAGTGAACTATTATGGAAGTTGGTCTTAAAGTGTATCAGTTTAATAGAGTTTATGATTGTGATCGTGAGCTGCAAGGTCAAATGGTTTAGTGAGCCTTGTCCTTATCAGGACGGCGATAGCGCCTTCGTTTATTGAGTCTTCCACAGCAGTTTCAGTAATCACGTCATTAACATTTTGGGGGCGTTACAGATTTGGTATCAGAGTTAAGGTTTTAAAGGCTACTATGAGCTATCAAGTGTGTATGAGTTATGTTGGACCAGTTGAATGAGCTATTGATTATAAATTCATATGTATGGGCATATCCGGAGGAATCATTTCCATTTGGATGACTCAGTCATTTGGTAATATCCTGAGATCCGAGCATTAGCAAAAGGGGAGCGTGAAACCATTTAGGTCACCTGTTAGTGAGGCATGCTCTCATTTCTTTGGAAATTTTATTGTACACTTCATTTCTTTTATTGTTTAAATTTTTGCAATCGTGCACTCCGGGTGTGTGACCCATTGAGTTATGAACTCCGGCGTGTGGCCGTTAAGCTATTGAAGTGCTTTTCTCCATTTCAGGTATCTATTGTAAGGCTTTAAGCCTGGCTTTTAGTAAGGTCTTAGGCAGAACTCTGTCCGTTTTGCCCCAGGATTTGAGAGTCTATTGAGGTGTGTTAATATATGCTTGAAACCTAATGTGGGGATGCCATTTGCAACTTCTAAAGGGATTAATACAGTGTTAAGTTAGATGTAAACCTCTAAATGAGGAAATGCCTTGTGGGGCAATATCGTTGAGGTGAACCAGTCTGAGATGAACATTACCATGAGTGCTTATGTCTGGTGATAAAAATTAGTCGCTTATGGTGTGCTGCTTGGCCTTATGCGGGTGGTAAAAGTGAGATTAAGCTGCCAGTCTTAACATTAGGACCTTACCTCATCAATGCTCTCAGTACTTCCTGTCATAGACTTATTTCTGCCCTAATTACCTTGAATTATTCAGAGGCATCATTTCTTTGTCACTAACACTCTTTTGATTTATAATGGAGTGTTTATGAAAAATCTCATATGTGGTCGATGGGAAGTCTTTTAAATACATCTGAGCAACCTTTCTTATAGGCGATTCAAACCTTGACACCCATAATCATGTAAATTCTCTGTTTCCTTAATGGAGCCTATGATGACCCCCGATATGCGGTACTGTGTGATTTGCAGTTCTTCCTATGCATATCTAACCCATTCTACTTACAGTTCAGCTCTTACAAATTACTGTGTTCGTACATTTACTGAAACCTGTATTAACTCCTTGCTTCTATTTGGGCACTATTCATTTATAGCTTGAAAAATCTTTGGTTTCTTCAGACCCAGTCATTGAGTGCCCTTTCGATAGTTAAATGGATCCATACTGTTCGTGTTTCTATGGCACTGTAACATCATGTTAGCATACTATTCTATGGCCATGACGGCGTCTTGCTGTTCAAGTTATTTTGACAGTCCTATCCTTGCGAGTGCAGCGTATCTTATTGATAATGAACAAGCACTTGTGCTATTTTCATCTACCAGCAGTTTTGAAGTTTATGCCTACCCAAGACTTCCATTTACTACAAAATGTCTTATCGATGGATGTCATCATATTCAATCATAAGACTGACTCCTTCTTCTTGACGTATTATCCTTTCAAGCATCAAACGAATAAAATTTCCCTTCTGGTACTATGAAACTTTATCTTCATTATTTTACTCACATACGGATGCCGTATGACTTTTCAAAAGCCGCGCCGGTAATCTGTTACATGTCTTCAAGTTCATTACTTAATACTCCCTCTCAACTTCATGCCATCCTTCAATTGCTTTACTATCATGACCATCATGAATAAACTGCATCTCTTGTGTATGCAGGACATTTATGTGCCTCTCTTTCATTACAAATCTTCATCCTTTCATTCATTCTGCTTACATGCTTGTCCTTCGTGACCAATAAAGAAATATCTTTGCAAGAGTTTATACTGTGGTTACATCTCTTTACGCTTTAGATCGTCCCCCTATCTTTTCAATTGATTAAGACCAGTAGGCAATTGAATGTGTTGTCCTTTATAAATATGCCTCTACTAGTATTGCTGGAACTATATTCATTGGGCATTCAATCCAGTTCGGTTGGCCGACCTTGTTATCATTATTGGGATGAACTGACTTTGTGCTTAAAGAAGATGTCTTGTAAAGATCTTAAGGTTAGGTTGAAGAATGAGGAAAGACTAGACATGTATTCCTATGGACTGAGGGAAGAAAAACCCTATTACCACCCTAATTGTAGTGTGCAAGCAAGTGAGCATTGTGTAAGAAATGCAATGAATATTGGCGATATGCCAGCGACACTCGATGTATACATGCCCATAATTGTAGTTTGTGAATTTAGAGATGTTTCGTCTGAGGATTTTCAAGACTATTTTATCCCAAGAAACATTATTTTGCAGATCAACCTACTTCTAGGTGCTTAATCCATTTTCAGAGCCCCTATCATATGACCCCCAGTAGAGTTCAAAGGACTAAAGATTTTATAAGATGAATTGTCACAGAAGGGAGTTATTTGACCAAGTGTATCGCCATGGGAAACTTAGTTTTGTATGTGTGAAGAAGAAAGGCAGCACCTTGTGGTTGTGTACTGCGTGCAGAGCATTGGACAAGATCCCTATCAAAAACAAGTGCCCTATACCTTAAAGAAATGATTTATGGGATTAACTGCCAACAACAGATTTCTTTTCCAGGAATGATTTGAAGTCCGGATATCACACCAAAACCATGCAACCACAGTTTATCTCTTACGGGAATGCCCTTTTAACGTCATTCTTGTATTTGTTTGGTTGTCTCATCCTCAAAACTTGACACGATTCAATATTGTTCAATCTCCCTTGCATTTCAATCTAATATTTCCCATTAGTGTGATCTTCTATGTCTTTGCAAACCCATTGTTAAATGTGCAATGTATTTTTGTTCGACTTTATATGGTTGTTAACACTCTTATGCTCTTGACCTTCTCCGTCTTTATTTCATGGCCATGAGTTATAGTTCATTCTACTGAGAGCTAATTCACACATCTACCTTACATCTCATGTATTCAAGATGATAAGCTTGTATAACTTGTTCTGAATTCATAATGTCATTCAACTCTCATTGATGTGGGTGATTGCGAATGCCATAATCCCCTTTACTCTCTTTATTCAGAACTTCGACTCCCATACATATACCTTACATTATGATAAATATACTTTTGCCTTCTCTATTTAATCTTATTATTGTACTCGAATGGGCTTCACTTGAATAAAGACATGTTCCTATTGTAGCTTATCCAATCTACTAATCTATCCATTGGCACTTTGCTTATCCAATCCATTTATCTATCCATTGCGCATTGCTTGTCCCACTTATTTATTGCACTTACCTTGTTGCTTGTGGCTGTAAAGTCACCTAGTTGAAGCTTAGTTGCTGGTCATCTTGTTTCCAATTCATCAGTTAACCCGACTATACCCAGGCCATCTTTCTCCTTGATCAATTTATTGGGTCCTTTATGATCCATAATTACAAACCACAATTCTTATGGTATTATGTTAATTCGGGTTGTTGTTGTAACCACCCCATGTTAATCCCTCCATTGTAAATCTTTTCTAGTCTCATTGTTTATTTCTTTTGCTCCTAATGACTCACTTGACTACCAATTCCATCATTTTTATCTCTGATCTTGTTTATTCTGGCATTTAATTCGAACTCATAGCAGATCTTAGACTAGTCTGATGAGGGAAGATTAGGTAATACATTAGGAATATCAGATGATGACATTTTGATAAGGGCATAATCTCAAGCACTGTCTAATTATATTGGAGTGAACCCGAAGTAACATTGAGTATAAGGTCAGAGCTAACCCAAGCAAGCATTAAGAGTGAGAATTCAAGCGCATATTGAGGTGATACAAGGTCGAGAAAACCGTTGTGCTGGCAAAACAAAGAAACAACCATAGTCTCGGATGAGATGGAAAGTATTCTGAAGGGCTTATCTAGTCAACGGTGCCAGGAGACTGGAGATCAGCGACAATTGAGTCCTCGTTACTTTGGGCTTTATGAGTCAGTAGAGTATAATACATCCCTGGCAGCAACAAGGTTCTTTTCTTTCGAAGAGAATATCAATTTTGAATCAAAGTAATTGAGTTCATTAAGGATATTGTCTGAGAGGTATTCGGATCTACTGCTGAAACATGGGATTAAGCAGTTATACAATACGTAGACACCCTTAGTCGGAGTGCATGGGGCAAATTATACCTCTTCTGGGAGAAGCAATGGAAACCAATGCACCATGTGTTTTTAAAGCAGCATTGCATACAGTTGTCAAGTGCCATGAGTTTCAAGGGCGAAACTCTTTAAGGTGGGAAGGCTGTAATAATCCGACCCTAACCCATATTTATTTAATTAAATCATCTTTATTCATTTCATTAATCATATTTATTCATTTACTTTATCATGTTTATTGACCAAAACACTCATGGTTATCTATTTAACCAAATTATGCTTATTAATTCAATTACGCTCAATTTTTATATTTATTAAATTACCTTATGCCATTCAAATTTCCCCTTTGATTTATTATATTTAATCACTTCGGTTGGGGGATATTTCATATGGGTCCCATTTTACAATTCAAATTTCATTGATTATAAATTCAAGTTGTGTTGATTAAGTAAATATCGGGTGAATCGATAGTAGGCCTTGAGAATTATGGTTTAAGAAATTATTCTTACCATCATTATTTATTATATGTGAATTAAAGGATTCAATTATTTTCATGACACCACGAACATTTAATCTTCAGCTTTGCCCCAAAAAAAAAAAGAAAAAAAAGTCAAACGCCTCAGTTTATGCTATTTTGCGAACTCGAGGCCATTTAAGGCCAATTTTGGCCCACCAAGGCTTTACCACATTTGTTTATATAATTACCTTCAATTTAGCCTAATTTGGACTTTACAAAGTGCCTTTTTAAGGGGAATTCTCGGCCAAGTATTTTTGGTATGTATATATTCCCCAAGTATTTTTATACCAAGCATTCATGCTAGTAAAAACACAAGACTTCTTCTCTCTCTCTTCTCTCCCTCCTTTCTCTCTCTACACGGCTGATACCTGATGCTTTTGCTGCTATATTGGCCACCAAACCACCATAAAAACAGCCCTTTAGCCACCCTAGCCATCATCTACATGCTTTCTTTTATCCAAGTAAGTAAACCCTAGCTTTGTTTTTGTTCATGTGGATTGTATTTTGATTTTGACTCCTATTTTTGATTATCTTTTAATCTATTGAAGTTTATTATGATGTTTATGGTGTTTTGAAATGATGGGAGTAAGATCAAGCTGGACATAAGTTAGGGTTTTGCCTAGAAATGTATAGTTTGGGTCAAACTAGCATTAAACTTGATGTATGTGTATATATTACTAGAAAATGATCTTTGTTGGAGATGATGGTGAAGTGAAATTGAGTGTGGTGATTTTGGATGATGTTGGGATAGACCAAAGCTTGCTCACATGTCTTCAAGGGATGATTTAAGTTGAGGATGTATGTGAAAAGAGAGGGAAAAGCCAAAACGGGGAGACCTGAAATTTTTAGAAAAACAGGACAATGTTCAAGGTGAAACTGGCAATGATCAAATCATCCAAAAATTATGATTTTTGGTGGGTCGATAGCTCAGAATGTTAGATTTAAAATGCCACCTGAATCGCCCTAATCCAACATCTGTGGAAAACGTTATGGTCGTTTTACCGAGACTCCACAGGATGGATCAAAAACTGATACACTTGTGTTTAAGCCCCATTTTGGAAACCTATTGTGGGAAACATGTTTTTTGTCCTTAATAAAAGTTTTAGAAGATTTCTTAATCTTTACATATTGGGGTTTTAGGTCTCCATTTGAGGTCTAGGGTGAAAGGTATGAATTTTTGAAGTGCACTGACCTCCTTTGGTGCAATTGGGCAGTTATTGTAATTTCTGTGTAACATATACTTGGAGGAAAACTCTGAAAATTGTCCTGTAGATTGTTCATATTATTTTTGAATTTCTTATAAGATTTCATGAATTTTGGTTAAGCATTTGGAATTTGGTGATTTTTGGAAGCATTTTGAATAAATGTGTAAAGAGCAATAATAATGATTGAGGGAGATTGGTAATGAACTCATTTTATGTATTTTGGGCCAAGCAAGGTCATTTAAGGGGGACATGAATACTCATGGCCTTTCATGGAGTTTTTAGCTTGATTAATGAGAAAGAAGAAGACAAACATACAAATTGGGAGTTCGTTTATGAGCTCTGAATCATTTATGGATTTTACAAAGGGAAAATATCAAGTTTAGTGAGCTTAATAGCTTTTATTGAGCTCAATGATTCATTTTAGGTGGAATTCTATATCTAATGAATTTATGATTGAATTATGAGAAGTGGGAGAGTTATTACAGTTTATGCTATTTGAACAAAGATATATATCTCTCTTGGTCTCAAACCTTTATCACTTACTCAAGTCAGAATGTATCCAACATACATATCAAGCCAAGCGAGTGTATTAGCTGTTATCTTAAACTAAGCTGTACCTCAGTGAGCCTTAAAGCTATATCAGCAACCTATTTTATCGAAGGCCACAACCACTCTCTCAATTGTCACCATCAAGGCCTTTTCCTTTGTAATCTCATTGATCTCATTGTGGACTATCTCACTTTTATTTACTTTATATCGGATTTAATTACTTTTATGAATTCAGTTTTGAAGTTATACTGAGATAGCCAAGTTATGTATACCATTTAATTTCCCAATTTCTATTACACATGCTTTTACCAACTGAATTATGTGAGCAAGGATCATTTACTAACTACACATACCTACAATAACATTTGTGAAATAGAGTTGAGGCCTAGTTATCATTCATCATTATGCGTAAGTATTATCAAGTCAGAATATATTTATCAAGTCAGATGGCATTTATTAAACAACTAACTCCTATCAAGTCAGATGACATTTTCAAAGGCTCAAGGTACGTCCATTGCCTGCATCCTTAGAAAGCAGAACATGTTTATCAAGTTACAACTCTTAATGAGTTTATCAATGAATTAGTTTATACAGTGATTTGTCATTTAACTTGTGACGCCGTCAGTTATCATCTATAGGGCGTCGGCCCATCATCCACCCACGCGGCTTCAGGCCACCTCTTGATCAGATTGGGAGGTGCCTACCTATGTATAGATCATATCGTTGTGAGGGGTTTACATCCAAATAACAATGAGCAATTCAGTTTTATATTACTTTCATTTTCATTGTTATTGCGAACTAAATGACTTGCAAAAGCGGGTATCCATCAACAGCGTTTTGTGCTCATTTTACAATACAAGAATACATGTACTGAGTTTTTGTTCATGTTTTCGAATTATTTTCATGTTTTCTATTTTAGGTGATAAAGTTTCACATTTTTCTCCTTTTAGCAAGCCAATTAGGGAAGTCATCAAATGCTCACAGTGGACTCAGCATAGCGCAAGTGTTGGGATCAACCCCAACGTCTATATTCAATATACATGTGTGTAGCATGGAGTACGAGTTAGCACATGGTATGATTAAGTCAATAGCAATGAAGTGAACTATCACAGATTTTGGTCTTAAAGTGTATCCGTTTAATAGAGTTTATGATCGTGATCGTGAGCTGCAAGGTCAAATGGTTTAGTGAGCCTTGTCCATATTAGGACGGCAGTAGCGCCTTCGTGTGATGAGTCTTCCGCTGCAGTTTTAGTAATCATGTCATTAACATTTTGGGGGCGTTATAGATTTGGTATCAGAGCTAAGGTTTTGAAGGCTACTATGAGCTATCAAGTGTGTATGAGTTAGCTATCAACGTGTGTATGAGTTATGTTGGACCAGTTGAATGAGCTATTGACTATAAGTTCATATACATGGGCATATTAGGACGAACCGCTTCCATTTGAGTGACTTAATCATTTGGTAATATCCTGAGATCCGAGCATTAGCAAAAGGGGAGTGTGAAACCATTTGGGTCACCTGTTAATAAAGCATGCTCTCATTTCTTTGGAAGTTTTATTGTATGTTTCATTTCTCTTATTGTTTAGATTTTTGCAATCGTACACTCCGGGTTTGTGACCCGTTGAGTTATGAACTCCGGCGTGTGGTCGTTGAGCTATTGAAGTGCTTTTCTCCATTTCAGGTATCTATTGTAAGGCTTTAAGCTTGGGTTTTAGTAAGTTTTTAGGCAGAACTCTGTCCGTTTTGCTCTAGGATTTGAGAGTCTGTTGAGGTGTGTTAATATATGCTTGAAATCTAATGTGGGGATGTCATTTGTAACTTCTGAAGTGATTAATACATTGTCAAGTTAGATGTAAACCTCTAAATGAGGAAATGCCTTGTGGGGCAATATCGTTGAGGTGAACCAGTATGAGATGAACATTACCATGAGTGCTTATGTCTGGTGATAAAAATTAGTCGCTTATGGTGTGCTACTGGGCCTTATATGGGTGGTACAAGTGAGATTAAGCTGCCGGTCTTGACATTAGGACCTTACCTCATCAATGCTCTCAGTACTTCCTGTCATTGACTTATTTCTGCCCTAATTACCTTGAATTATTCAGAGGCATCATTTCTTTGTCACTAGCACTCTTTTGATTTATAATGGAGTGTTTATGAAAAATCTCACATGTGGTCGATGGGAAGTCTTTTAAATATATTTGAGCAACCTTTCTTATAGGCGATTCAAACCTTGACACTCATAATCATGTAAATTCTCTGTTTTCATAATGGAGCCCATGATGACCTTTGATATGCGGCACTGTGTGATTTGCAGTTCTTCCTATGCATATCTGACCCATTTTACTTACAGTTCAGCTCTTGCAAATTACTGTTTTCGTACTTTTACTGAAACCTGTATTAACTCCTTGCTTCTATTTGGGCACTATTCATTTATAGCTTGAAAAGTCTTTGGTTGCTTCAGATCCAGTCATTGAGTGCCCTTTCGATAATTAAATGGATC
The DNA here is from genome assembly GCA_029747015.1 of Carnegiea gigantea. NCBI lineage: Eukaryota > Viridiplantae > Streptophyta > Magnoliopsida > Caryophyllales > Cactaceae > Carnegiea > Carnegiea gigantea. Next base: position 492,086 of record JAKOGI010000495.1, read on the forward strand.
CATACAGTTCGTGTTTCTATGGCACTGTAACATCATGTTAGCATACTATTCTATGGCCATGACGGCGTCTTGCTGTTCAAGTTATTTTGACAGTCCTGTCCTTGCGAGTGCAGCGTATCTTATTAATAATGAACAACCATTTGTGCTATTTTCATCTGCCAGCAGTTTTGAAGTTTATGCCTACCCACGACTTCCATTTACTGCAAAATGTGTTATTGATGGATGTCATCATATTCAATCATAAGACTGACTCCTTCATCTTGACATATTGTCCTTTCAAACATCAAATGAATAAAATTTCCCTTCTGATACTGTGAAACTTTATCTTCATTATTTTACTCACATACGGATGCCGTATGACTTTTCAAAAGCCGCGTCGATAATCTATTACATGTCTTCACCTTCATTACTTAATACTCCCTCTCAACTTCATGCCATCGTTCAATTACTTTACTATCATAACCATCATGAATAAGCTACATGTCTTTTGTATGCAAGACATTTATATGCCTCTCTTTCATTACAAATCTTCGTCCTTTCATTCATTCTGCTTACATGCTTGTCCTTTGCGACCAATCAAGAAATATCTTTGTAAGAGTTATACTGTGGTTACATCTCTTTACACTTTAGATCGTCCCCCTGTCTTTTCAATTGATTAAGATGAGTAGGCAGTTGAATGTGTTATCCTTTATAAATATGCCTCTACTAGTATTGCTAGAACTATATTTATTAGGCATTCAATCCAGTTTGTTTGGTAGACCTTGTTATCATTATTGGGATGAAGTGACTTTAAGCTTAAAGAAGATGTCTTGTAAAGATCTTAAGGTTAGGTTGAAGAATGAGGAAAGACTAGACATGTGTTCCTATGGACTGAGGGAAGAAAAACCCTATTACCACCCTAATTATAGTGTGCATTTTGTACTGATTATGAGTCCTTCTCTTTTATTCCATCCAAACTGACTTCCTTTTTGAATATTACAAGTTTGATTTTGTTGAGTCTGATTGCCACTAAGAATTTTGCTTTAGACCAGACTTATGCGCATATTAGACTTAATAGACTTGCGAAATGTGCACCCTCTATTTTGCCTAGATTGTTGATTCATGTTGATATAATTTTTAGACCAATGAACTCAATACTGGCTTGTTCTAAGTATGTTCATTTCCTTTCTATTTGGGCCTAACTATTTGATAAGTTGAAGCGGGCCCTTACTTGTGCTTTATTGGCTATATGGATGTACTCTTTCTAGTTCCAACTCACTACTTTTCACTGTTGCCATATTAGTGAGAGTTAGACTTCTTTATTTGATAAGATGCTACGTGCTTTAACAAGTTTTGTTTCGGGTAGTAGTTTTCAGGTTATTATGGAGTGGCTGATGCTCCATAAGCTTCATGTTGCATCATTTTCGTGAGGCATAGTTTGGATACAACCTGTATCTAACCTAGTATGATCATTCTAACCTCCATTCTTCTTTTTCATTTTTTTTCTTTCTTTTTTGCACTTAGTTGTGAATATTTAGGACTGTGAATATACGGGTGATCAATCTTGAGGAGCAATTTGGGATTTGTTGAGCAATGTGGGTTATGATCACCCTTGGTTGTGTTCTAATTTTGTGAATACCTGTTAGTTGTGGATATCTTGGGTTGTTTTTATGTTTCACTTTACTTTGTTGCTTTAGTTTGGTGAGTTTTGGTTTTTCTTTGGTTTAGTTTTTGTTTGATAGTTTCTTTTTGTTTCCTTTTTGGTATTTTAGTGTTTTCGTTTTTGTTTTGTATTTAGCTTTTCTTTCTTTTGTATTTTGTTTTGTTTTAGGTTTCTTTTGATTTAGGTTGGTGTTTAGTAGGACCTTGGTTTTGGTCTAGTTTTGTTTAGTTTCGTTTAGTCTTGATTTTGTTTTTAGTTTTGGCTTTGTTCTTGTTTTAGAATTGGTTTTTAGTTTTGGCTTTCTTTTATGATTTTGTTTCTCTTGGTTCTTGTAATTATGTGTGTTTCCTTTGGTTTTAGTTTTGATTTTCATTTTCATTTAGGCGATTTTTAGTGGGTTGATACATCAGAATGTTAGATTTAAAATGTCTCTTGAATCCCCTCAATCTGAGGTCTGTGGAAAACATTATGGTCATTTTACCGAGACTATGCAGGATGGATCAAAAACTGACACACTGGTGTTTAAGCCCCATTTTGGGAAAAGTATTGTGGGAAACATATTTTGTGTCCTTAATGAAAGTTTCAGAAGACTTCTTAATCTTTACATATTGGGATTTTAGGTCTCCATTTGAGGTCTAGGGTGAAAGGTATGAATTTTTGAATTGCACTGACCTACTTTGGTGCAATTGGGCAGTTATTGTAATTTCTGTGTAACGTATACTTGGAGGAAAACTCTGAAAATTGTCCTGTAGATTGTTCATATTATTTTTGAATTTCTTATCAGATTTCATGAATTTTGGTTAAGCATTTGGAATTTGGTGATTTTTGGAAGCATTTTGAAGAAATGTGTAAAGAGCAATAATAACGATTGAGGGAGATTGATCATGCACTCATTTTATGTATTTTGGGCCAAGCAAGGTCATTTAAGGGGGACATGAATATTCATGGCCTTTCATGGAGTTTTTAGCTTGATTAATGAGAAAGAAGAAGATAAATATAAAAATTGGGAGTTTGTTTATGAGTTCTGAATCATTTATGGATTTTGTAAAGGGAAAATACCAAGCTTAGTGAGCTTGATAGCTTTTATTGAGGTCAATGATTCATTTCAGGTGGAATTCTATATCTAATGAATTTATGATTGAATTATGAGAAGGGGGAGAGTTAATACAGTTTATGCTATTTGAACCAAGATATATATCTCTCTTGGCCTCAAACCTTTATCACTTACTCAAGTCAGAATGTATCCAACATACATATCAAGCCAAGCTAGTGTATTAGCTGTTATCTTGAACCAAGCTATACCTCAGCGAGACTTAAAACCGTATCAGCAACCTATTTTATCGAAGGCCACAACCACTCTCTCAATTGTCACCATCAAGGCCTTTCCCTTTGTAATCTCATTGATCTCATTGTGGACTATCTCACTTTCATTCACTTTATATCGGATTTAATTACTTTTATGAATTCAGTTTTGAAGTTATACTGAAATACCCAAGTTATGTATACCATTTAATTTCCCAATTTCTATTACACATACTTTTACTTACTCAATTATGTGAGCAAGGATCATTTGCTGACTACACATACCTATAATAACATTTGTGTAACAGAGTTGAGGCCTATTTATCATTCACCGTTATGCATAAGTGTTATCAAATCAGAAAATATTTATCAAGTCAGATGACATTTATTAAACAACTGACTCCTAGCAAGTCAGATGACATTTTTAAAGACTCAAGGTATGTCCATTGCCTATATCTTCAGAAAGCAGAACATGTTTATCAAGTTACAACTCTTAATGAGTTTATCAATGAATTAGTTTATACAGTGATTTGCCATTTAACTTGTGACGCCGTCAGTTATCATCTATAGGGCGTCAGCCTATCATCTACCCTCGCGGCTTTAGGCCAACTCTTGATCAGATTTGCAGGTATACACCTATGTATAGATCGTATCATTGTGAAGGGTTCACATCCAGATAATAATGAGCAATTCAGTTTCATATTACTTTCATTTTCATTGTTATTGCGAACTAAATGACTTGCAAAAACGGGTACCCATCAACAGTGTTTTTGTGCTTATTTTATAATACAAGAATGCATGTACTGAGTTTTTGCTCATGTTTTCGAATTATTTTCATGTTTTCCATTTTAGGTGATGAAGTATCACATGTTTCTCCCTTTAGCTAGCAAATTTGAGAAGTCATCAGATGCTCATAATAGACTCAGCATAGCGCAGGTGTTGGGATCAACCCCAAAGTCTATGCTCAATCTACATGTGCGCAGTGTGGAGTGCGAGTTAGCATATGATATGATTAAGTCAATGGTAATGAAGTGAACTATTATGGATTTTGGTCTTAAAGTGTATCAGTTTAATAGAGTTTATGATTGTGATCGTAAGTTGCAAGGTCAAATGGTCTAGTGAGCCTTGTCCTTATCAGGACGGCGGTAGCGCCTTCGTTTGTTGAGTCTTCCACTGCAGTTTCAGTAATCACGTCATTAACATTTGGGGGCGTTACAGATTTTGTATCAGCGTTAAGGTTTTAAAGGCTACTATGAGCTATCAAGTGTGTATGAGTTATGTTGGACCAGTTGAATGAGCTATTGACTATAAATTCATATGTATGGGCATATCTGGAGGAACCATTTCCATTTGGATGACTCAGTCATTTGGTAATATCCTGAGATCCGAGCATTAGCAAAAGGGGAGCGTGAAACCATTTAGGTCACCTGTTAGTGAGGCATGCTCTCATTTCTTTGGAAATTTTATTGTATATTTCATTTCTTTTATTGTTTAAATTTTTGCAATCGTGCACTCCGGGTGTGTGACTCATTGAGTTATGAACTCCGGCGTGTGGCCGTTAAGCTATTGAAGTGCTTTTCTCCATTTCAGGTATCTATTGTAAGGCTTTAAGCCTGGCTTTTAGTAAGTTTTTAGGTAGAACTCTGTCTGTTTTGCCCCATGATTTGAGAGTCTATTGAGGTGTGCTAATATATGCTTGAAACCTAATGTGGGGATGCCATTTGCAACTTCTAAAGGGATTAATACAGTGTTAAGTTAGATGTAAACCTCTAAATGAGGAAATGCCTTGTGGGGCAATATCCTTGAGGTGAACCAGTATGAGATGAACATTACCATGAGTGCTTATGTCTGGTGATAAAAATTAGTCGCTTATGGTGTGCTGCCTGGCCTTATGTGGGTGGTAAAAGTGAGATTAAGCTGCCAGTCTTGACATTAGGACCTTATCTCATCAATGCTCTCAGTACTTCCTGTCATCGACTTATTTCTGCCCTAATTACCTTGAATTATTCAGAGGCATCATTTCTTTATCACTAACACTCTTTTCATTTATAATGGAGTGTTTATGAAAAATCTCATATGTGGTCGATGGGAAGTCTTTTAAATACATCTGAGCAACCTTTCTTATAGGCGATTCAAACCTTGACACTCATAATCATGTAAATTCTCTGTTTCCATAATGGAGCCTGTGATGACCCCCGATATGCGGTACTGTGTGATTTGCAGTTCTTCCTATGCATATCTAACCCATTCTACTTACAGTTCAGCTCTTACAAATTACTGTGTTCGTACATTTACTGAAACCTGTATTAACTCCTTGCTTCTATTTGGGCACTATTCATTTATAGCTTGAAAAGTCTTTGGTTGCTTCAGACCCAGTCATTGAGTGCCCTTTCGATAGTTAAATGGATCCATACTGTTCGTGTTTCTATGGCATTGTAACATCATGTTAACATACTATTCTATGGCCATGACGGCGTCTTGCTGTTCAAGTTATTTTGACAGTCCTATCCTTGCGAGTGCAACGTATCTTGTTAATAATGAACAACCGCTTGTGCTATTTTCATCTGCCAGCAGTTTTGAAGTTTATGCCTACCCAAGACTTCCATTTACAGCAAAATGTCTTATTGATGGATGTCATCATATTCAATCATAAGACTGACTCCTTCATCTGGACGTATTATCCTTTCAAGCATCAAACGAATAAAATTTCCCTTCTGGCACTGTGAAACTTTATCTTCATTATTTTACTCACATACGGATGCCGTATGACTTTTCAAAAGTCGCGTCGGTAATCTATTACATGTCTTCAAGTTCATTACTTAATACTCCCTCTCAACTTCATGCCATCCTTCAATTACTTTACTATCATAACCATCATGAATAAACTGCATGTCTTGTGTATGCAGGACATTTATGTGCCTCTCTTTCATTACAAATCTTCATCCTTTCATTCATTCTGCTTACATGCTTGCCCTTCGTGACCAATAAAAAAATATCTTTGTAAGAGTTTATACTGTTGTTACATCTCTTTACGCTTCAGATCGTCCCCCTGTCTTTTCAATTGATTAAGACTAGTAGGCAATTGAATGTGTTATCCTTTATAAATATGCCTCTACTAGTATTGCTGGAACTATATTCATTGGGCATTCAATCCAGTTTGATTGGCAGACCTTGTTATCATTATTGGGGTGAACTGACTTTGTGCTTAAAGAAGATGTCTTGTAAAGATCTTAAGCTTAGGTTGAAGAATGAGGAAAGACTAGACGTGTATTCCTATGGACTGAGGGAAGAAAAACCCTATTACCACCCTAATTGTAGTGTGCAAACAAGTGAGCATTGTGTTAGAAATGCAATGAATATTGGCGATATGCCAGCGACACTCGGTGTATACATACCCATAATTGTAGTTTATGAATTTAGAGATGTTTCGTCTGAGGATTTTCAAGACTATTTTATCCCAAGAAACATTATTTTGCAGATCAACCTACTTCTAGGTGCTTAATCCATTTTCAGAGCCCCTATCATATAACCCCCAGCAGAGTTCAAAGGACTAAAGATTTTATAAGATGAATTGTCATAGAAGGGAGTTATTTTGACCAACTGTATCACCATAGGAAACCTAGTTTTGTATGTGTGAAGAAGAAAGGCAGCACCTTGTGGTTGTGTACTGCGTGCAGAGCATTGGACAAGATCCCTATCAAAAACAAGTGCCCTATACCTTAAAGAAATGATTTATGGGATTAACTGCCAACAACAGATTTCTTTTCCAGGAATGATTTGAAGTCCGGATATCACACCAAAACCATGCAACCACAGTTTATCTCTTACGGGAATGCCCTTTTAACGTCATTCTTGTATTTGTTTGCTTGTCTCATCCTCAAAACTTGACACGATTCAATATTGTTCAATCTCTCTTGCATTTCAATCTAATATTTCCCATTAGTGTGATCTTCTATGTCTTTGCAAACCCATTGTTAAATGTGCAATGTATTTTTGTTCGACTTTATATGGTTGTTAACACTCTTATGCTCTTGACCTTCTCCGTCTTTATTTCATGACCATGAGTTATAGTTCATTCTACTGAGAGCTAATTCACACATCTACCTTACATCTCATGTATTCAAGATGATAAGCTTGTATAACTTGTTCTGAATTCATAATGTCATTCAACTCTCATTGATGTGGGTGATTGCGAATGCCATAATCCCCTTTACTCTCTTTATTCAGAACTTCGACTCCCATACATACACCTTACATTATGATAAATATACTTTTGCCTTCTCTATTTAATCTTATTGTTGTACTCGAATGGGCTTCACTTGAATAAAGACATGTTCCTATTGTAGCTTATCCAATCTACTTATCTATCCATTGGCACTTTGCTTATCCAATCCATTTATCTATCCATTGCGCATTGCTTGTCCCACTTATTTATTGCACTTACCTTCTTGCTTGTGGCTGTAAAGTCACCTAGTTGAAGCTTAGTTGCTGGTCATCTTGTTTCCAATTCATCAGTTAACCCGAGTATAACCAGGCCATCTTTCTCCTTGATCAATTTATTGGGTCCTTTATGATCCATAATTACAAACCACAATTCTTATGGTATTATGTTAATTCGGGTTGTTGTTGTAACCACCCCATGTTAATCCCTCCATTGTAAATCTTTTCTAGTCTCATTGTTTATTTCTTTTGCTCCTAATGACTCACTTGACTACCAATTCCATCATTTTTATCTCTGATCTTGTTTATTCTGGCATTTAATTCGAACTCATAGCAGATCTTAGACTAGTCTGATGAGGGAAGATTAGGTAATACATTAGGAATATCAGATGATGACATTTTGATAAGGGCATAATCTCAAGCACTGTCTAATTATATTGGAGTGAACCCGAAGTAACATTGAGTATAAGGTCAGAGCTAACCCAAGCAAGCATTAAGAGTGAGAATTCAAGTGCATATTGAGGTGATACAAGGTCGAGAAAACCGTTGTGCTGGCAAAACAAAGAAACAACCATAGTCTCGGATGAGATGGAAAGTATTCTGAAGGGCTTATCTAGTCAACGGTGCCAGGAGATTGGAGATCAGCGATAATTGAATCCTCGTTACTTTGGGCTTTATGAGTCAGTAGAGTATAATACATCCCTGGCAGTAACAAGGTTCTTTTCTTTCGAAGAGAATATCAATTTTGAATCAAAGTAATTGAGTTCATTGAGGATATTGTCTGAGAGGTATTGAGATCTACTGCTGAAACATGGGATTAAGCAGTTACACAATACGTAGACACCCTTAGTCGGAGCGCATGGGGCAAATTATACCTCTTCTGAGAGAAGCAGTGGAAACCAATGCACCATGTGTTTTTAAAGCAGCATTGCATACAGTTGTCAAGTGCCATAAGTTTCGAGGACGAAACTCTTTGAGGTGGGAAGGCTGTAATAATCCGACCCTAACCCATATTTATTTAATTAAATCATCTTTATTCATTTCATTAATCATATTTATTCATTTACTTTATCATGTTTATTGACCAAAACACTCATGGTTATCTATTTAACCAAATTATGCTTAATAATTCAATTACACTCAATTTTTATATTTATTGAATTACCTTATGCCATTCAAATTTCCCCTTTGATTTATTGTATTTAATCACTTCGGTTGGGGGATATTTCATTTGGGTCCCATTTTACAATTCAAATTTCATTGATTGTAAATTCAAGTTGCATTGATTAAGTAAATATCGGATGAATCGATAGTAGGCCTTGAGAATTATGGTTTAAGAAATTATTTTTACCATCATTATTTATGATTTATGAATTAAAGGATTCAATTATTTTCATGACACCATGAACATTTAATCTTCAGCTTTGCTCCCCAAAAAAAAAAGAAAAAAAAGTCAAACGCCTCAGTTTATGCTATTTTGCGAACTCGAGCCCGTTTAAGGCCAATTTTGGCCCACCAAGGCTTTACCCCATTTGTTTATATAATTACCTTCAATTTAGCCTAATTTAGACTTTACAAAAGTGCCTTTTTAAGGGGAATTCTCGGCCAAGTATTTTTGGTATGTATATATTCCCCAAGTATTTTTATACCAGGCATTCATGCTAGTAAAAACACAAGACTTCTTCTCTCTCTCTTCTCTCTCTCCTTTCTCTCTCTACACGGCTGATACCTGATGCTTTTGCTGCTATTTTGGCCACCAAACCACCATAAAAACAGCCCTTTAGCCACCCTAGCCATCATCTACATGCTTTCTTCAATCCAAGTAAGTAAACCCTAGCTTTGTTTTTGTCCATGTGGATTGTATTTCGATTTTGACTCCTATTTTTGATTATCTTTTAATCTATTGAAGTTTGTTATGATGTTTATGGTGTTTTGAAATGATGGGAGTAAGACCAAGTTGGACATAAGTTAGGGTTTTGTCTAGAAATGTATAGTTTGGGTCAAACTAGCATTAAACTTGATGTATGTGTATATATTACTAGAAAATGATCTTTGTTGGAGATGATGGTGAAGTGAAATTGAGAGTGGTGATTTTGGACGATGTTGGGATAGACCAAAGCTTGCTTACATGTTTTCAAGGGATGATTTAAGTTGGGGATGTATGTGAAAAGAGAGGGAAAAGCCAAAACCAAAAGACCTGAAATTTTTAGAAAAACAGGACAATGTTCAAGGTGAAACTGGTAATGATCAAATCATCCAAAAATTATGATTTTTGGTGGGTCGATAGCTCAGAATGTTAGATTTAAAATGCCTCTTGAATCGCCTCAATCCAACGTCTGTGGAAAACGTTATGGTCGTTTTACTGAGACTGCACAGGATGGATCAAAAACTGATACACTTGTGTTTAAGCCCCATTTTGGAAACCTATTGTGGGAAACATGTTTTTTGTCCTTAATAAAAGTTTTAGAAGATTTCTTAATCTTTACATATTGGGGTTTTAGGTCTCCATTTGAGATCTAGGATGAAAGGTATGAATTTTTGAAGTGCACTGATCTGCTTTGGTGCAATTGGGCAGTTATTGTAATTTCTGTGTAACATATACTTGGAGGAAAACTCTGAAAATTGTCCTGTAGATTGTTCATATTATTTTTGAATTTCCTATAAGATTTCATGAATTTTGGTTAAGCATTTGGAATTTGGTGATTTTTGGAAGCATTTTGAATAAATGTGTAAAGAGCAATAATAATGATTGAGGGAGATTGATCATGCACTCATTTTATGTATTTTGGGCCAAGCAAGGTCATTTAAGGGGGACATGAATACTCATGTCCTTTCATGGAGTTTTTAGCTTGATTAATGAGAAAGAAGAAGACAAACATACAAATTGGGAGTTTGTTTATGAGCTCTGATTCATTTATGGATTTCACATCGGTAAAATACCAAGTTTAGTGAGCTTAATAGCTTTTATTGAGCTCAATGATTCATTTCAGGTGGAATTCTATATCTAATGAATTTGTGATTGAATTATGAGAAGTAGGAGAGTTATTGCAGTTTATGCTATTTGAACAAAGATATATATCTCTCTTGGTCTCAAACCTTTATCACTTACTCAAGTCAGAATGTATCCAACATACATATCAAGCCATGCTAGTGTATTAGCTGTTATCTTGAACTAAGCTGTACCTCAGTGAGCCTTAAACCTATTTCAGCAACCTATTTTATCGAAGGCCGCAACCACTCTCACAATTGTCACCATCAAGGCCTTTCCCTTTGTAATCTCATTGATCTCATTGTGGACTATCTCACTTTTATTTACTTTATATCGGATTTAATTACTTTTATGAATTCAGTTTTGAAGTTATACTGAGATACCAAAGTTATGTATACCATTTAATTTCCCAATTTCTATTACACATGCTTTTACCTACTGAATTATGTGAGCAAGGATCATTTACTGACTACACATACCTACAATAACATTTGTGAAATAGAGTTGAGGCCTAGTTATCATTCATCGTTATGGGTAAGCGTTATCAAGTCAGAATATATTTATCAAGTCAGATGGCATTTATTAAACAACTAACTCCTATCAAGTCAGATGACATATTTAAAGGCTCAAGGTACGTCCATTGCCTGTATCCTTAGAAAGCAAAACATGTTTATCAAGTTACAACTCTTAATGAGTTTATCAATGAATTAGTTTATACAGTGATTTGCCATTTAACTTGTGACGCCGTCAGTTATCATCTATAGGGCGTCGGCCCATCATCCACCCGTGCGACTTCAGGCCACCTCTTGATCGGATTGGGAGGTGCCCACCTATGTATAGATCATATCATTGTGAGGGGTTCACATCCAAACAACAATGAGCAATTTAGTTTCATATTACTTTCATTTTCATTATTATTACGAACTAAATGACTTGCAAAAGCGGGTATTCATCAATAGTGTTTTGTGCTCATTTTACAATACAAGAATACATGTACTGAGTTTTTGTTCATATTTTCGAATTATTTTCATGTTTTCCATTTTAGGTGATAAATTTTTCTCCTTTTAGCAAGCCAATTTGGGAAGTCATCAAATGCTCACAGTGGACTCAACATAGCGCAAGTGTTGGGATCAACCCCAAAGTCTATATTCAATATACATGTGTGGAGTGTGGAGTATGAGTTAGCACATGGTATGATTAAGTCAATGGTAATTTAGTGAACTATTACGGATTTTGGTCTTAAAGTGTATCCACTTAATACAGTTTATGATCGTGATCGTGAGCTGCAAAGTCAAATGGTTTAGTGAGCCTTGTCCTTATTAGGACGGCAGTAGCGCCTTCGTGTGATGAGTCTTCCGCTGCAGTTTCAGTAATCATGTCATTAACATTTTGGGGGCGTTATAGATTTGGTATCAGAGCTAAGGTTTTGAAGGCTACCATGAGCTATCACGTGTGTATGAGTTAGCTATCAACGTGTGTATGAGTTATGTTGGACCAGTTGAATGAGCTATTGACTATAAGTTCATATACATGGGCATATCAGGACGAACCACTTCCATTTGAGTGACTTAATCATTTGGTAATATCCTGAGATCTGAGCATTAGCAAAAGGGGAGTGTGAAACCATTTGGGTCACCTGTTAATAAAGCATGCTCTCATTTCTTTGGAAGTTTTATTGTATGTTTCATTTCTCTTATTGTTTAGATTTTTGCAATCGTACACTCCGGGTTTGTGACCCGTTGAGTTATGAACTCCGGCGCGTGGTCGGTGAGCTATTGAAGTGCTTTTCTCCATTTCAGGTATCTATTGTAAGGCTTTAAGCCTGGCTTTTAGTAAGTTTTTAGGCAGAACTCTGTCCGTTTTGCTCCAGGATTTGAGAGTCTATTGAGGTGTGTTAATATGTGCTTGAAACCTAATGTGGGGATGCCATTTGCAACTTCTAAAGTGATTAATACAGTGTCAAGTTAGATGTAAACCTGTAAATGAGGAAATGCCTTGTGGGGCAATATCATTGAGGTGAACCAGTATGAGATGAACATTACCATGAGTGCTTATGTCTGGTGATAAAAATTATTCGCTTATGGTGTGCTACTTGGCCTTATGTGGGTGGTACAAGTGAGATTAAGCTGCCGGTCTTGACATTAGGACCTTACCTCATCAATGCTCTCAGTACTTCCTGTCATCGACTTATTTCCGCCCTAATTAGCTTGAATTATTCAGAGGCATCATTTCTTTGTCACTAACACTCTTTTGATTTGTAATGGAGTGTTTATGAAAAATCTCATATGTGGCCGATGGGAAGTCTTTTAAATACATTTGAGCAACCTTTCTTATAGGCGATTCAAACCTTGACACTCATAATCATGCAAATTCTTTGTTTTCATAATGGAGCCTATGATGACCCCTGATATGCGGTACTGTGTGATTTACAGTTCTTCCTACGCATATCTGACCCATTTTACTTACAGTTCAGCTCTTACAAATTACTGTGTTCGTACTTTTACTGAAACCTGTATTAACTCCTTGCTTCTATTTGGGCACTATAGCTTGAAAAGTCTTTGGTTGCTTCAGATCCAGTCATTGAGTGCCCTTTCAATAATTAAATAGATCCACACTGTTCGTGTTTCTATGGCACTGTAACATCATCTTAGCGTACTATTCTATGGCCATGACGGCGTCTTGCTGTTCAAGTTATTTTGACAGTCCTGTCCTCGCGAGTGCAGCGTATCTTATTAATAATGAACAACCATTTGTGCTATTTTCATCTGCCAGCAGTTTTGAAGTTTATGCCTACCCAAGACTTTCATTTACTGCAAAATGTGTTATTGATGGATGTCATCATATTCAATCATAAGACTGACTCCTTCATCTTGACATATTGTCCTTTCAAATATCAAATGAATAAAATTTCCCTTCTGGTACTGTGAAACTTTATCTTCATTATTTTACTCACATTCGGATGCCGTATGACTTTTCAAAAGCCGCGTCGATAATCTATTACATGTCTTCACCTTCATTACTTAATACTCCCTCTCAACTTCATGCCATCGTTCAATTACTTTATTATCATAACCATCATGAATAAACTACATGTCTTGTGTATGCAAGACATTTATGTGCCTCTCTTTCATTACAAATCTTCGTCCTTTCATTCATTCTGCTTACATGCTTATCCTTCGCGACCAATGAAGAAATATTTTTGCAAGAGTTATACTGTGGTTACATCTCTTTACACTTTAGATCGTCCCCCTGTCTTTTCAATTGATTAAGATGAGTAGGCAGTTGAATGTGTTATCCTTTATAAATATGCCTCTGCTAGTATTGCTGGAGCTATATTCACTAGGCATTCACTCCAGTTTGATTGGTAGACCTTGTTATCATTATTGGGATGAACTGACTTTGTGCTTAAAGAAGATGTCTTGTGAAAATCTTAAGGTTAGGTTGAAGAATAAGGAAAGACTAGACGTGTGTTCCTATGGACTAAGGGAAGAAAAACCCTATTACCACCCTAATTATAGTGTGCAAGCAAGTGAGCATTGTGTCAGAAATGCAATGAATATTGGTGATATGCCAGCCACACTCGGCGTATACATACCCATAATTGTAGTTTATGAATTTAGAGATGTTTCATCTGAGGATTTTTCAGACTATTTTATCCCAAGAAACATTATTTTACAGATCAACCTAGTTCTAGGTGCTCAATCTATTTTCAGAGCCCCTATCGTATGACCCCCAGCAGAGTTCAAAGGACTAAAGATTTAGTAAGATGAATTATTACAGAAAGGAGCTATTTGACCAAGTGTATCACCATGGGAAACCTAGTTTTGTATGTGTGAAGAAGAAAGGCAGCCCCTTGTGGTTGTGTACTACGTGCAGAGTATTGGACAGGATCCCTATCAAAAACAAGTGCCCTATACCTTGAAGAAATGATTTATGAGATTAACTGCTGATGCATATCCCTCCATGCCCCTGGATTTAAAGAATCTAATCAAGTTAGGTAAATTCATTTTGGTGATTGAAGGATGAATAAATCATCAATATTTTGTTTAAGACCTAAAACAACGGGTCATGGTTTGCTTCCAGCAGCAAATCCGATTTTGAGAGGTTAATTATGTAAACCCCTTTAAGGTTTAAGTCCAATATTTTACATTGGGATTGAAGTGTAAGAAGTCAGCTTTACATCAAAACAAGTTTCATCCCATTTGGACTTCATTTACCCTCTCAAATTTACTAATAAACCCAAGACATACAAACTGCCCAGTTCAACCAGAACTTACCCGGTTTTGGTTATGTGATTTCATACGCTTAATAGTGGTTTAAGTCTTGGAATTTTACCTTTTTGGAATCCTCAAAATGTCTACTTTCAGGTCCAAACATTAGTTTTCAATTATACCCACAAGAGGATAAGAGATCAAGGACTTTTTCCAAACCGGTCAGATTAAGCTCTAATCTGCGCGGTTAAATGTTTAAGTCTAATTGCGTTACTTAAACATGTCATAACCTTGATTTCTTTGTGGGGGGGCTTATACACATCCCAAGGTAACCCCCCATGGCCTGAAAACTGAATCATCATCACTTTTGCTAAGCCTAATCCTAGTCCCAAAACCGGCCAGAAACTATCCTTGAACCCGGTTTTGCTGTTCCGGTTTATTTTCGCCTTCACCGGTGGGTTTCCTTCAACTCAGCAGATTTGGCACACTTTTCAAAGCTTGGCACACATCCCTAGGCATCAATGATGGGCTGCAAGACCTTGGGAAGGTCGGACCAATGAAGAACAAATAGCAAAAAGAGTGTCTCTTGCATACTATTGGCTAGGCAAAAGGCAAGTGATGGAGACCATCAAGCCCACTCTCCTACGCTCCTTTCTCAGCTCAAGGAAGACCCTACTAAGCTCAAGGGGGTCAAGGAAGTGGCTAAACTTTGCAGAACAATCATGGCAATGCCCGACGAGTTGGCGCCGGATTCATTCAATCATAACCCGGTCTTTGTTACTTGTTTTGTGCAAGATTTGGTGGACCCACGGCTTGAGGGCCCACATAATATTTTAGCCTAAGATGTTAGCTTTCTAATAAGTCCAACCATGCTTGAATTGGATCTCACTTGGTTGGGCAACAAGAGACCTCAAAGGCCCAATGTCCAGGCACAGGCCAGTCTAAGCAGTCTTTATTGTTTGGGCCATAACTTTTAAACGGCTAGTCCAAATTGGGCACACTTGTGCTTCCTGGAAACTACACATCTAGGGCTTTCCAAAAAGCCCAAAATCACGCAATGTGGCCCAGTAAATCGCGAGATATGGCCGTCCAAAGTCAGAGCTGCTGCAAGGGTGTGAGTGCATTAAAGAAGGAGGTTATTTGGTGTTCCCATTCGATTCATGAACCTTTTCAGCTGCATTTGGACATGAGACCCTTCTTATGCCAGGGGGTTAATGTAATTTATGCAGCCAAGGAGTTGTGGCATCTCAAGGAACTCATCTTTTCCCCTTCCCCTTGATTATTTGTAACCGACACATTAATGTGTCCTTTGGTGTGCCCTATGTTTATTTCTTGTAACTTATGCCCTTTCATTTGTGTTGTTCTGTACTATAAAAGGGGCTAGGCGTGTGGGTTGAGGGATCATCAGCTTGTACTCCAATTTCAAAGTAATACTAAGCCTTTGAGTGTTCTCTAGTGTGCTTGCTTGAAATCCTAGTTCTATATCTTAAGGTTGGCTACCTTAAGTGGTGCTCTAGGTTCTTTTTGCTCTCCTAGGTGGTGAATCTTCTATATCCTAGATTGGGTAAAAAGAATAGCCCAAGACTAAGGCTTGCGTGGCTCCCAAGTGGGATTATCTCAAACCAAAGTCTTGATTTATCCTCCCTTCACCTTTACCTTCGCTCCTTCATCACCCCCACATCCTACCTTTATTCTTTGAATTTGGTCAATTTGGACTCTCTCTATACATCATTTGGTATCAGAGCCAAGGTTTTCAAGTGATCAAATTGCCTCCAAACACATCGCAAAGCACCAAAACCTAAAAACACAAAACAAACACACAAACCGGCAAACCGTGCTAATCCTGAAACTCGCCAACCAGAAATTTGGCACGGTGTACCCGTGCGCCTAGGCACGACCGTGCCATCTCCATTTTCAGCCTTTTCCAAGCTTGAACACAAGCACGGCCCCCTAGTGCCATAGTGTAGGACTGTGCCCCTTCCTTCACGTCTCAAACAGCCCTCCATCAAGCCTACACACATCACCATGTCCGCTAGATCTTCAAAGTCGTCAAAAGGTGCTCAAGAACGAGTCGAAGAGTTGGAAGCCCAAGTTAAGTACCTCCAAACTCAACTTGGCCATCTTATGGAGGAAAAGAGAAGATGGACACGAAGCCCAGCTCCTTCCCATGTAGAGGAATCCGAAGAGGAAGCCGACAACTATCAAGTGAATTCAAGTGATGATGAAGTCCCAAGGAGGAGAAGACAAGGAAGCAATCTTTGAGATTTTCGAGTCGAAATTCCTGAATTTAAAGGCGAGTTAGACCCCGACCATTTCCTTGATTGGTTACAAACTATTGAACGCATTTTTGAATACAAGGAAGTGCCGGAGGAGAATAAGGTCAAGCTTGTGGCCTTGAAACTCCGCAAATATGCCTCTATTTGGTGGGCCAATCTCATGGCAAAAAGAGCAAGGAATGGCAAAGGAAAAATTAGTACTTGGGCTAAAATGAGAGACAAGCTCAAGGCCAAGTTCCTTCCCTCCCATTATGTTTAAGACAACTACTTCAAGCTACACCATCTCAAACAGGGCACCAAGAGTGTGGAAGAGTACACCCGGGAGTTTGAGCAACTCCTTCTCAAATGTGATCTAAGGGAAGATGATGCTCAAACAATGGTAAGATATCTAAGTGGCCTTGATGAATCCATTGCTCATGTTGTGGAATTGCACCCCTATTCCTCCCTAGATGACTTGAGTTCTCTAGCCTACAAGGTAGAGCAACAAAAGAAGTCTAAGGGAAAGGTTACCCTTTCCAAGCCCCCTTCCCGTCCATATTCCACCACAAAACCTCCCTACTACCCTCCTAAACCCAAAATCCCCCACAAACCAAAAATGCCCCTCCAACCGTCCCTAATCCCTCCACAAAAGCACCACCCAAACCCAAGGATAAAATCCGTTGCTTCCGATGCCAAGGCCTTGGACACATTGCCTCCGAGTGTCCTAATAAGCGAATCGTCTCCCTAGCCGAGTATCAAGCCTCATTTGAAGAGCCACATGATCATCAAGAAGATGAAGAAGGAGAAAATTATGAGGAAGAAAATGTGGAAGAAGTGGAAGAAGGTCTCGATGAAGGTGAACTTCTTGTCATTGGAAGGTCATTGAGTGGATTTGCCACTCAAGATAATATGGAGCAAAGAGAGGCAATTTTCTATACGAGATGCACCGTTGAAGGAAAGATATGCTCCCTAATCATTGATGGGGGTAGTTGTGCAAACGTTGCCTCCAAAACCATGGTGGATAAGCTTAAGCTTCAAGCATCACCTCACCCCAAGCCATACACCATTCAGTGGTTGAACCAAGGCAAAGGTATACAAATCACCCACCGATGCCTTGTTCCTTTCTCCATTGGGAAACACTACAAGGATGAGATTTGGTGCGATATAGTCCCCATGGATGCTTACCACATCCTATTGGGACGTCCATGGTTGTTTGATAGAAGTGTCATCCATGATGGCCGGATGAACACTTACACCTTCCAAAAAGACCCCAAAAAAAAATCACCCTCACCCCGCTCAAAATCTCTCCCTCCAAAACCAAAGACAACCCTCATTTGGATGTCTTTCTCACCACCCTCCTCAAATCCCAACCACATGAATTCGAGTCTTTCAAAGACTTGATCCTCCTACAAGATGAGCCTAAGTCTCCATCTCCCTCAAACCACTCACACCCTCTACTCACCCCTCTCCTACAAACCTACCACCATGTCTTTCCACCAGAGATTCCCCATGGCCTTCCCCCTCCAAGATCCATCCAACACAAAATTGACCTTATCCCTGGTTCCGTTCTTCCAAATAAACCAGCCTACCGCATGTCCCCAAAAGAGACCCAAGAAATCCAAAGACAAGTGGATGACCTCTTGTCTAAGGGGATGATCCGAGAAAGCTTAAGTCCTTGTGCCGTGCCCGCCCTCCTTGTTCCCAAAAAGGATGGTAGCATGCGCATGTGTGTGGATAGCCGGGCCATTAACAAAATCACCATCAAATACCGGTATCCTATTCCGAGGTTGGAAGATCTCCTTGATGAACTTCATGGTGCCGCCATTTTTTCCAAAATTGATCTTAGAAGTGGCTACTACCAAATCCGGATCTTTGAAGGAGATGAATGGAAAACCGCCTTTAAAACTAAAGGAGGTTTGTATGAGTGGCTTGTTATGCCATTTGGGCTAACTAATGCCCCTAGCACTTTCATGAGGCTTATGAATCAAGTTCTAAAGCCCCTCATTGGCATTTGTGTGGTGGTATACTTTGACGACATCTTGGTCTATAGCAACACCGAAGAAGAGCATGCCCATCATTTGCAACAAGTTTTGGAGATTCTCTCTCAAGAGCAATTACATGGCAATTTGGAGAAGTGTTACTTCTTCACTCCCCGAGTGGTATTTTTGGGCTACATTGTTTCCGCCCAAGGACTTCAAGTTGATGAAAGCAAGATCAAAGCCATTCAAGAGTGGCCTACTCCCACATCCTTCACTCAAGTAATGAGTTTTCATGGATTAGCATCTTTTTTCCGGAGATTTATACGAGATTTTAGCACTATTGTGGCTCCCATGACCGAAGTGCTAAAAGGGAAAGAGTTCACTTGGAATGAGCAAGCGCAACATGCTTTTGAAGAAATCAAGAAGAGACTCACTAGTGCTCCCGTTCTTGCCTTGCCCGACTTTTCAAAGGCCTTTGAAGTTGAATGCGATGCATCCGGAGTAGGGATTGGAGCCGTCCTTTCCCAAGAGAAGAGACCAATAGCATACTTTAGCGAGAAGCTAAATGATGCCAAGAGGAAATACTCCACCTATGACAAGGAATTCTATGCCATCATTCGAGCTTTAGAGTATTGGCGCCATTACCTAGTGGGAGGAGAGTTTATTCTCCATTCCGACCATGAGGCACTCAAATACATACAAGGTCAGCAAAAGCTCAACCCAAGACATGCCAAGTGGGTAGAGTACCTTCAAGCCTTCCATTTCACCATCCAGCATAATGCAGGAACTCTTAACAAAGGAGCCGATGCACTTTCCCGTAGGTACTTGCTCCTCTCTACCTTGAGTACCAAGGTTCTTGGTTTTGAAATTGTGAAGGAGCTATATCCTAATGATGATGACTTCAAGGACATCTTTGGAAGTTGCTCCAAACACCCGCACGGATTATTCCATTTGGAGGATGGTTTTCTATTCAAGGGATCATGCCTTTGCATCCCTAAGTGCGGATTTAGAGAGCTCCTTATTCAAGAACTTCATGGTGGAGCCCTAGCTGGTCATTTTGGTGTGGAAAAGACTAGAGCTATGCTTAAAGAGCACTATTATTGGCCGAAAATGTCAAGAGATGTTGACCACTTTGTGAAGAGATGCTCTATTTGTCAATTGGCCAAAAGCCATGCGCTTCCACAAGGCTTGTATTCTCCCCTTCCTATCCCTCAAGCTCCATGGGAAGATATAAGCCTAGACTTCATCACGGGTTTGCCTAGAACCCAAAGAAACAAGGATTCCATCATGGTGGTGGTGGATCGTTTCTCAAAGATGGCGCATTTTGTCCCGTGTCACACTACCAATGATGCTTCTCAAGTGGCCAATTTATATTTCAAGGAAATTGTCCGTCTTCATGGCATACCCAAGAGCATGGTGTCCGATCGTGATAGCAAATTCCTTAGCCATTTTTGGCTAACCTTATGGCGAAAATTGGGGACCCAGCTCAAATTTAGCACTTGCCATCCCCAAACTGATGGGCAAACGGAAGTCACTAATAGGACTTTAGGCACTTTGCTAAGAGTCCTTGTGAAGAAGAATCTCAAGAATTGGGATGAATTGCTCCCCCATGCCGAGTTCGCCTTCAATAGAGCACCAAGCAAGTCTACCCATCTCTCCCCTTTCCAAGTAGTGTATGGGTACAATCCAAGGAGCCCCCTTGATCTCATTCCCATTCCAACTCCCACCAAGTTTAGTTGGGATGCCGAAAAGAGGGCACAGGAGATTAAAGACTTACATGCCCGAGTTCGAGAGAATATAGCCAAGGCCAATGAGAGAGCTAAGCAAAGCACCAATAAGCATCGAAGAGAAGTCCATTTTCAACCCAGAGATTTGGTGTGGATTCATTTGAGGAAGGAACGCTTCCCTTCCAAAAGAAAGTCCAAATTGATGCCTAGATCGGATGGCCCATTTGAGATCATTGAGAAAGTTGGGCCTAATGCTTATAAAGTTGATCTTCCTGGTGATTATGGAGTTTCTGCAACATTTAATGTCTCCGACCTTAGTCCTTACTTTGATGATGAACCCCTTCCAAGTTTGAAGACAAACTCCCATTCACCGGGGGAGAATGATGGAGACCATCAAGGCCACTCTCCTGCGCTCCTTTCACAGCTCAAGGAAGACCCTACTAACCTCACGGGGGTCAAGGAAGTGGCTAAACTTTGCAGAACAATCATTGCAATGCCCGACGAGTTGGCGCCGGATTCAGTCAATCATAACCCGGTCTTTGTTACTTGTTTTGTGCAAGATTTGGTGGACCCACGGCTTGAGGGCCCATATAATATTTTAGCCTAAGATGTTAGCTTTCTAATAAGTCCAACCACGCTTAAATTGGATCTCATTTGGTTGGGCAACAAGAGACCTCAAAGGCCCAATGTCCAGGCGCAGGCCAGTCTGAGCAGTCTTTATTGCTTGGGCCATAACTTTCAAACGGCTGGTCCAAATTGGGCAAACTTGTGCTTCCTGGAAACTACACCTCCAGGGCTTTCCAACAAGCCCAAAATCACGCAATTTGTCCCAGTAAATCCCGAGCTATGGCCGTCCAAAGTCAGAGCTGCTGCAAGAGTGTGAGTGCATTAAAGAAGGAGGACGTTTGGTGTTCCCATTCGGTTCATGAACCTTTTCAGCTGCATTTCGACATGAGACCCTTCTTATACCAGAGAGTTAACGTAATTTATGCAACCAAGGAGTTGTGGCATCTCAAGGAACGCATCTTTTCCCCTTTCCCTTGATTATTTGTAACCGACACGTTAATGCGCCCTTTGGTGTGCCCTATGTTTATTTCTTGTAAATTATGCCCTTTCATTTGTGTTGTTCTCTACTATAAAAGGGGCTAGGCGTGTGGGTTGAGGCATCATCAGCTTGTACTCCAATTTCAAAGTAATGCTAAGCCCTTGAGTGTTCTCTAGTGTGCTTGCTTGAAATCCTAGTTCTATATCTTAAGATTGGCTACCTTAAGTGGTGCTCTAGGTTCTTTTTGCTCTCCTAGGTGGTGAATCTTCTATATCCTAGATTGGGTAAAAAGAATAGCCCAAGACTAAGGCTTGCGTGGCTCCCAAGTGGGATTATCTCAAACCAAAGTCTTGATTTATCCTCCCTTCACCTTTACCTTCGCTCCTTCATCACCCCCACATCCTACCCTTATTCTTTGAATTTGGTCACTTTGGACTCTCATATACATCAGGAAGCCCATGTTAAGTGCCTCCAAACTCAACTTGGCCAACTTATGGAGGAAAAGAGAAGATGGACACGAAGCCCAGCTCCTTCCCATGTAGAGGAATCCGAAGAGGAAGCCGACAACTATCAAGCAAATTCAAGTGATGAGGAAGTCCCAAGCAGGAGAAGACAAGGAAGCAATCTTGGAGATTTTCGAGTCGAAATTCCTGAATTTGAAGGTGAGTTAGACCCTGACCATTTCCTTGATTGGTTACAAACTATTGAATGCATTTTTGAATACAAGGAAGTGCCAGAGGAGAATAAGGTCAAGCTTGTGGCCTTGAAACTCCGCAAATATGCCTCTATTTCGTGGGCCAATCTCATGGCGAAAAGAGCAAGGAATGACAAAGGAAAAATTAGGACTTGGGCTAAAATGAGAGACAAGCTCAAGGCCAAGTTCCTTCCCTCCCATTATGTTCAAGACAACTACTTCAAGCTACACCATCTCAAGCAGGGCACCAAGAGTGTGGAAGAGTACACCCGGGAGTTCGAGCAACTCCTTCTCAAATGTGATCTAAGGGAAGATGATGCTCAAACAATGGTAAGATATCTAAGTGGCCTTGATGAATCCATTGCTCATGTTGTGGAATTGCACCCCTATTCCTCCCTAGATGACTTGAGTTCTCTAGGCTACAAGGTAGAGCAACAAAAGAAGTCTAAGGGAAAGGGTACCCTTTCCAAGCCCCCTTCCCGTCCATATTCCACCACAAAACCTCCCTGCTACCCTCCTAAACCCCGAAATCCCCCACAAACCAAAAATGCTCCTTCAACCGTCCCTAATCCCTCCACAGAAGCACCACCCAAACCCAAGGATAAAATACGTTGCTTCCGATGCCAAGGCCTTGGACACATCACCTCCGAGTGTCCCAATAAGCGAATCGTCCCCCTAGCCGAGTATCAAGCCTCATTTGAAGAGCCACATGATCATCAAGAAGATGAAGAAGGAGAAAAGTATGAGGAAGAAAATGTGGAAGAAGTGGAAGAAGGTCCCGATGAAGGTGAACTCCTTGTCATTCGAAGGTCATTGAGTGGATTTGCCACTCAAGATAATATGGAGCAAAGAGAGGCAATTTTCCATACGAGATGCACCGTTGAACGAAAGATATGCTCCCTAATCATTGATGGGGGTAGTTGTGCAAACGTTGCCTCCAAAACCATGGTGGACAAGCTTAAGCTTCAAGCATCACCTCACCCCAAGCCATACACCATTCAGTGGTTGAACCAAGGCAAAGGTATGCAAATCACCCATCGATGCCTTGTTCCTTTCTCTATTGGGAAGCACTACAAGGATGAGATTTGGTGCGATATAGTCCCCATGGATGCTTGCCACATCTTATTGGGACGCCCATGGTTGTTTGATAGAAGTGTCATCCATGATGGCCGGAGAACCCTTGATCTTTAAAGAAGGATGTCATGAAAACTATGAGGTGAATTGTGACCTACCTCTAAGATTTGATGAGCTTGAAATTGAAGAACTCCAAGTGTCCGATTTGGAGCTATGTGCGGTTGTTGAAGGAATTGAGGAACTCCTGAGTCAAGAAGAATGCCCTCATTCACAACAAGAATTGAGGACAATTCTTTTCGAAGAAAGAGGGATTGATGTATATTTTCAAGGGTATCATTTTCATTCTTTCAACTCAACTTCATGGGAGGTAAGCTCCATACCAATTCATGCATGGCAAGGCCCTTCTTTGGTTCCAATATTTGAATTTCATGACAAAAGACACTTTATGGAGTTTATTTGAACTTCAAAGTGCCTTTTCCAAATGGGTTTTCTAAATGGGGATCAAGAGTACCTTGCATTTCAATGATGGAGACCATCAAGCCCACTCTCCTACGCTCCTTTCTCAGCTCAAGGAAGACCCTACTAAGCTCAAGGGGGTCAAGGAAGTGGCTAAACTTTGCAGAACAATCATGGCAATGCCCGACGAGTTGGCGCCGGATTCATTCAATCATAACCCGGTCTTTGTTACTTGTTTTGTGCAAGATTTGGTGGACCCACGGCTTGAGGGCCCACATAATATTTTAGCCTAAGATGTTAGCTTTCTAATAAGTCCAACCATGCTTAAATTGGATCTCATTTGGTTGGGCAACAAGAGACCTCAAATGCCCAATGTCCAGGCGCAGGCCAGTCTAAGCAGTCTTCATTGTTTGGGCCGTAATTTTCAAACGGCTGGTCCAAATCGGGCAAACTTGTGCTTCCTGGAAACTACACATCCAGGGCTTTCCAACAAGCCCAAAAGCACGCAATTTGGCCCAGTAAATCGTGAGATACGGCCGTCCAAAGTCAGAGCTGCTGCAAGAGTGTGAGTGCATTAAAGAAGGAGGATGTATGGTGTTCCCATTCGGTTCATGAACCTTTTCAGCTGCATTTGGACGTGAGACCCTTCTTATACCAGGGGGTTAATGTAATTTATGCAGCTAAGGAGTAGTGGCATCTCAAGGAACTCATCTTTTCCCCTTCCCCTTGATTATTTGTAACCGACACATTAATGTGTCCTTTGGTGTGCCCTATGTTTATTTCTTGTAACTTATGCCCTTTCATTTGTGTTGTTCTCTACTATAAAAGGGGCTAGGCGTGTGGGTTGAGGCATCATCAGCTTGTACTCCAATTTCAAAGTAATACTAAGCCCTTGAGTGTTCTCTAGTGTGCTTGCTTGAAATCCTAGTTCTATATCTTAAGGTTGGCTACCTTAAGTGGTGCTCTAGGTTCTTTTTGCTCTCCTAGGTGGTGAATCTTCTATATCCTAGATTGGGTAAAAAGAATAGCCCAAGACTAAGGCTTGCGTGGCTCCCAAGTGGGATTATCTCAAACCAAAGTCTTGATTTATCCTCCCTTCACCTTTACCTTCGCTCCTTCATCACCCCCACATCCTACTCTTATTCTTTGAATTTGGTCACTTTGGACTCTCATATACATCAGGAAGCCCAAGTTAAGCACCTCCAAACTCAACTTGGCCAACTTATGGAGGAAAAGAGAAGATGGACACGAAGCCCAGCTCCTTCCCATGTAAAGGAATCCGAGGAGGAAGCCGACAACTATCAAGTAAATTCAAGTGATGAGGAAGTCCCAAGGAGGAGAAGACAAGGAAGCAATCTTGGAGATTTTCGAGTCGAAATTCCTGAATTTGAAGGCGAGTTAGACCCCGACCATTTCCTTGATTGGTTACAAACTATTGAACGCATTTTTGAATACAAGGAAGTGCCGGAGGAGAATAAGGTCAAGCTTGTGGCCTTGAAACTCCGCAATTATGCCTCTATTTGGTGGGCCAATCTCATGGCGAAAAGAGCAAGGAATGGCAAAGGAAAAATTAGGACTTGGGCTAAAATGAGAGACAAGCTCAAGGCCAAGTTCCTTCCCTCCCATTATGTTCAAGACAACTACTTCAAGCTACACCATCTCAAGCAGGGCACCAAGAGTGTGGAAGAGTACACCCGGGAGTTCGAGCAACTCCTTCTCAAATGTGATCTAAGGGAAGATGATGCTCAAACAATGGTAAGATATCTAAGTGGCCTTGATGAATCCATTGCTCATGTTGTGGAATTGCACCCCTATTCCTCCCTAGATGACTTGAGTTCTCTAGCCTACAAGGTAGAGCAACAAAAGAAGTCTAAGGGAAAGGGTACCCTTTCCAAGCCCCCTTCCCGTCCATATTCCACCACAGAACCTCCCTA
Source organism: Carnegiea gigantea (assembly GCA_029747015.1). NCBI lineage: Eukaryota > Viridiplantae > Streptophyta > Magnoliopsida > Caryophyllales > Cactaceae > Carnegiea > Carnegiea gigantea. The sequence continues at coordinate 517,834 of JAKOGI010000495.1, forward strand.
CTGCCCTCCTAAACCCCAAAATCCCAACAAACCAAAAATGCTCCTTCAACCGTCCCTAATCCCTCCACAAAAGCACCACCCAAACCCAAGGATAAAATACGTTGCTTCCGATGCCAAGGCCTTAGACACATCACCTCCGAGTATCCTAATAAGCGAATCGTCTCCCTAGCCGAGTATCAAGCCTCATTTGAAGAGCCACATGATCATCAAGAAGATGAAGAAGGGGAAAATTATGAGGAAGAAAATGTGGAAGAAGTGGAAGAAGGTCCCGATTGATGGAGACCATCGTGAGAAGCCCAAGGACCATCAAGCTCAGCCCAAGGAGGATTCACTCAAGCTTCAAGAGGTCAAGGAAGTTGCCAAACTTTGCCGGAAATTGGCGTTCATGCCCGAAGAGGTAGTGCCGCCTTCATCCAGAAATTTCCCGATTTTTGTGTGCACTTTTGGCCTACCTAACGTGGACCCACAACTTGAGGCTCCACATGGTTTTGAAGCTTAAGATGTCAGCTTTAAAATAAGCCCAATTTTTTTTAATTTGGACATCATTTGATTGGGCAAAATATCACTCAAAGATACGTTGTGCTGATCCAGTCCAGTCTGAGATAGGTGCATTGTTTGGGCCATAACTTTCAAACCGCTTATCCAAATTGAGCAAATGAGCCCATTCTGGAAAATAGACTTCCAGGGCTTTCTAACAAGCCCAAGAACGCGTGATTTGGCCGAGTATTCTGGAAGTTATGCTCTGTTGAAGTTGAGGCAGTTGCAAGGATTAATGCTGGGAATATGAAGAGTCTTAGGTTACATATATTTGTGTGGCTGATATTGTGCACGTTTTAGATGCTTCTAGGTTGATGTAATCAGCTGCAAAAATCCTAGAATATTCCTTGTAACCTCCCCCACCCCCTTTTATGATGTGTCTTTTCATTTTTCTTAGACTTTTCATTAGCTAGTTTTAATTGTTAGGAGTTATTTGAGTCTTTTGATTGTCTTTTGCTGAGTCTATAAAAGGGGAGGGGCATGTGAAGCTAATCATTCAGCATTGTAAGAGATTTCCAAAGTAATACAAGCACCTTTGAGAGTGATTCTCATTTGTGTCTCAAAATTCCTAGTTCTATATCTTGAATTTGGCTCATTCAAGTGGTGTTCTAGGTTCTCTTCCTTTTCCAATTGGAGTGATTCCTTGGTTAAGACAAGAGAATTAGCCCAAGATCAAGTCATTGAGTGGCTCCGTGAAGGATTATCTTAATTACAAGGTCTTGTTTATCCTTGTTCTTTTTGTTATTATTCTTCAAACCATCTCAAACTATCTTCCACCATATTCACTTTTCTTTGGTTGATTCTTGTTTAGTTTGAGTTTGAGTTGATTTGGTTCACTTACCACCCACATCTACATCAATTGGTATCAGAGCCAAGGCTTTTAAAGTGACCCACATCATACCCAAAAACACCCCAAAAAACCAAAAAAAAAAAAAAAAAAAAAAAGAGGCACAAACCGGCAATCCGAAGTCTTGAAGACCAGAGAAGCAGCACGGTGCCCCCGTGCCACAACACACGACCGTGCCATATTCTTTTTTCAGGAATCTTCAAGTCGAGACGGAGCACGGTGCCCCCGTGCCGCCAAGCACGACCGTGCCACTCTACTTTTCTGCATTTTCTTCAGCCGAAGCATAGCACGGCCTGACCGTGCCCCCACGCACGACCGTGCCACTTTCCCTGCTGCATATTCTTCCTTCAAAGCATCTCCAACATGTCTACAAAGTCCACAAGAAGCGACCAAGCACGTGTGGAAGAGTTAGAAGCACAACTCACTTATCTTCGAACTCAACTTGGGCAACTTTTGGAGGAGAAAAGAAGGGGGGTTCATAGCCCCACTCCCTCTCATCCTCATGAACCGGTGGTTGAATCTGAAGAGGAAGTCCATCACTCCCATGCCAAATCAAGTGATGAGGAACCCCCAAGGAGACGAAGGCAAGGAGGAAATATTGGTGGTGTCCGAATTGACATCCCCGAATTTGAAGGCCAACTTGATCCGGACTTATTTCTCGATTGGTTGCACACCATTGAGAGGATCTTTGAATATGAGGACATCCCGGAAGATAAGAAGGTAAAGCTTGTAGCCTTTAAACTCAGAAAATATGCTTCAATCTGGTGGGCTAACCTTGGAGCGAAAAGAGCAAGAAACGGGAAAGGGAAAATCAGAACTTGGGCCAAAATGAAAGAAAAACCCAAGGCCAAGTTTCTTCCCTCTCACTATGTGCAAGACAATTATCTCAAGCTCCATCGACTCAAGCAAGGATCCAAGAGTGTGGAAGAATACACTCGGGAGTTTGAACAACTCCTACGCAAATGCGATTTGAGAGAAGACGACTCACAAACCTTGGTAAGATACTTGACCGGTCTTGATGAGTCCATTGCTCATGTAATTGAGTTGCAACCCTATTCATCCCTAGATGACTTGAGTTCTCTAGCCTACAAGGTAGAGCAACAAAAGAAATCAAGGGGAAAGAGTGTCCTTTCCAAGCCTCTCTCTCGTCCTTACCCCACACAAAAGCCTCCGTACTACCCACCTCGTCCACAAAATCCCCCACCTCCACAAACAAAAAACACCACTCCAACCCCTCCAAAACCCTCCACACAAGAGCCCAAATCAAAGGACAAGGTTCGTTGCTTTCGGTGTCAAGGCATGGGACACTATGCATCTGAGTGTCCAAACAGGAGGATTGTTTCCCTAGCGGAGTACCAAGAAGCATGTGATAAACATGCCTATGATGAAGAAGAAGGAGAGCACTTTGAAGAAGGAAGTTTGGAAGAAGTTGAGGAAGGCCCCGATGAAGGAGAGTTGCTTGTTATCAGCCGGGCCTTGAGTGGAATTGCCACTCAAAAGGACATGGAGCAAAGAGAAGCCATTTTTCACACCAGGTGTACCGTAGGAGGCAAGGTTTGTTCCCTTATCATTGATGGAGGTAGTTGTGCTAACGTTGCCTCAAAAACTATGGTGGACAAACTCAAGCTGCAAGTCTCTCCTCGTCCAAATCCCTACACCATACAATGGTTGAATCAAGGCAAAGGTTTGCAAATTACTCACTGTTGTCTTGTTTCCTTTTCAATTGGGAAAAACTATAAAGATGAGATTTGGTGTGATATAGTCCCCATGGATGCTTGCCATATATTATTGGGTAGACCATGGCTTTTCGATAGAAGTGTCATCCATGATGGCCGGATGAACACTTACTCTTTTCTCAAGGACCGTAAGAAAATCACTCTTACCCCTCTCAAAAGTCCTTCCCCCTCTCAACCAAAAGACAATCATCATTTGGAAGTCTTCTTTACTACTCTTCTCAAATCTGAGCATCATGAGTATGAGTCTTTTAAAGACTTGATACTTTTACAAGAAGAGTCTAAGCCCTCATCTCCCTCACATCCACTACTCACCCCTCTTCTACAAGCCTATCACCATGTTTTTCCACAAGAAATTCCACATGGCCTTCCCCCTCCAAGATCTATCCAACACAAGATAGACCTCGTTCCCGGATCCGTACTTCCAAACAAGCCGGCATACCGGATGTCTCCAAGCGAAACTCAAGAAGTCCAAAGACAAGTGGATGATCTCTTGTCCAAGGGTTTAATTCGGGAAAGTCTAAGCCCATGTGCCGTGCCCGCCCTCCTTGTTCCTAAGAAGGATGGTAGCATGCGTATGTGTGTTGATAGCCGGGCAATAAACAAGATCACTATCAAGTACCGGTTTCCTATTCCCCGATTGGAAGATCTATTGGATGAATTACATGGAGCCGCTATCTTTTCTAAGATTGATCTTAGAAGTGGCTATTATCAGATTCGTATTTTTGAAGGTGATGAATGGAAAACCGCCTTTAAGACTAAAGGAGGTTTATATGAGTGGCTTGTAATGCCATTCGGGCTTACTAATGCCCCGAGCACTTTTATGAGACTCATGAACCAAGTTCTCAAGCCCCTCATTGGAACTTGTGTTGTTGTTTACTTTGATGATATCTTGGTCTATAGCAAGACCGAGGAGGAGCATGCCAAGCATTTGCAACAAGTTTTGGAGATTCTTTCACAAGAACAACTTTATGGCAATATGGAGAAATGCTTTTTCTTCACTCCTCAAGTGGTATTCTTGGGTTTCATTGTTTCCGCCCAAGGCCTCCAAGTTGATGAAAGCAAGATCAAGGCTATTCAAGAGTGGCCAACTCCTACATCCGTCACTCAAGTAAGGAGTTTCATGGCCTAGCCTCATTTTACCGGAGGTTCATTAGAAATTTCAGCACTATCGTGGCTCCTATGACCGAGGTAATTAAAGGCAAAGAGTTTTCATGGAATGAGCAAGCACAACAAGCCTTTGAAGAGATCAAGAAGAAGCTCACTAGTTCCCCCGTTCTAGCCTTGCCTGACTTTACCAAAGTCTTTGAAGTAGAATGTGATGCATCCGGGGTAGGAATTGGAGCTGTCCTATCTCAAGAGAGGAGACCCATTGCCTTTTTAGTGAGAAGCTCAACGATGCCAAGAAGAAGTACTCCACCTATGACAAGGAGTTTTATGCAATCATTAGAGCATTGGAGCATTGGCGTCATTACTTAGTTGGAGGTGAGTTCATCCTTCATTCCGACCATGAAGCTCTCAAATACATTCAAGGACAACACAAGCTCAACCCTAGACATGCTAAATGGGTAGATTATCTTCAGTCCTTCCACTTCACTATCCAACATAAGGCGGGTACTCTCAACAAAGGAGCTGATGCATTGTCAAGAAGGTACTTATTACTCTCCACTTTGAGTGCTAAAGTACTTGGGTTTGAAGTTGTTAAAGATTTGTACCCAAAAGATGATGATTTCAAGGACATTTTTGAGAAGTGTCTTAAACACCCACATGGGTTGTTCCACTTAGAAGATGGGTTCCTATTCAAAGGTTCACGCCTTTGTATACCTCAATGTGGATTTCGTGAACTGCTTATCCAAGAGCTGCATGGAGGAGCCCTAGCTGGCCATTTTGGTGTTGAGAAGACTAGATCAATGTTGAAGGAACACTACTATTGGCCTAAGAGGTCAAGAGATGTAGAGCATTTCATCAAAAGATGTTCTACTTGTCAAATGGCTAAGAGCCATTCTTTGCCCCAAGGATTGTATTCTCCACTCCCCATTCCTCAAGCCCCTTGGGAAGATATTAGCCTGGATTTTATCACGGGTTTGCCTAGAACCCAAAGGAACAAAGACTCAATTATGGTGGTTGTGGATCGATTCTCCAAGATGGCGCATTTCATCCCTTGCCACACCACTAATGATGCTACTAAAGTGGCTAATCTTTACTTCAAGGAGATTGTGAGACTACATGGCATTCCAAAGAGCATGGTATCTGATCGGGACTCCAAGTTTCTTAGTCATTTTTGGCTAACTCTATGGCGCAAATTGGGGACTCAACTCAAGTTTAGCACTACTTGTCATCCCCAAACTGATGGCCAAACTGAAGTCACTAATAGGACTTTGGGTACCTTACTTCGAGTCCTAGTGAAGAAGCATTTGAAGAATTGGGATGAGTTGCTACCACATGCCGAGTTTGCATTCAATCGCGTGCCTAGTAAGTCGACCCAACTCTCTCCATTTCAAGTTGTGTATGGCTACAATCCCAAGAGTCCCTTGGATCTTGTTCCCATTCCGACTCCCACAAAATTTAGTTGGGAAGCTGAAAAAAGAGCCAAGGAGATCCAAGATCTTCATGCAAGAGTTAGAGATAACATTGCCAAGGCTAATGAAAGAGCCATGCAAAGCGCTAACAAGCATCGCAAGGAGGTACATTTTCAACCAGGAGATTTGGTATGGATTCACATGAGGAAGGAGAGTTTCCCTTCAAAGAGAAAATCTAAGTTGATGCCGCGTTCCGATGGTCCATTTGAAATCCTTGAGAAGGTTGGGCCCAATGCATATAAGGTTGATCTACCTGGAGATTATGGAGTTTCGGCTACCTTCAATGTCTACGATCTTAGCCCCTTTTTCGATGATGAGCCCCTTCCTAGTTTGAGGGCAAACTTTCACTTACCCAGGGGGAATGATGGAGACCATCGTGAGAAGCCCAAGGACCATCAAGCTCAGCCCAAGGAGGATTCACTCAAGCTTCAAGAGGTCAAGGAAGTTGCCAAACTTTGCCGGAAATCGGCGTTCATGCCCGAAGAGGTAGTGCCGCCTTCATCCAGAAATTTCCCGATTTTTGTGTGCACTTTTGGCCTACCTAACGTGGACCCACAACTTGAGGCTCCACATGGTTTTGAAGATTAAGATGTCAGCTTTAAAATAAGCCCAATTTTATTTAATTTGGACATCATTTGATTGGGCAAAATATCACTCAAAGATACGTTGTGCTGATCCAGTCCAGTCTGAGATATGTGCATTGTTTGGGCCATAACTTTCAAACCGCTTATCCAAATTGAGCAAATGAGCCCATTCTGGAAAATAGACTTCCAGGGCTTTCTAAAAAGCCCAAGAACGCGTGATTGGGCCGAGTATTCTGGAAGTTATGCTCTGTTGAAGTTGAGGCAGTTGCAAGGATTAATGCTGGGAATATGAAGAGTCTTAGGTTACATATATTTGTGTGGCTGATATTGTGCAAGTTTTAGATGCTTCTAGATTGATGTAATCAGCTGCAAAAATCCTAGAATATTCCTTGTAACCTCCCCCACCCCTTTTTATGATGAGTCTTTTCATTTTTCTTAGACTTTTCATTAGCTAGTTTTAATTGTTAGGAGTTATTGGAGTCTTTTGATTGTCTTTTGCTGAGTCTATAAAAGGGGAGGGGCATGTGAAGCTAATCATTCAGCATTGTAAGAGATTTCCAAAATAATACAAGCACCTTTGAGAGTGATTCTCATTTGTGTCTCAAAATTCCTAGTTCTATATCTTGAATTTGGCTCATTCAAGTGGTGTTCTAGGTTCTCTTCCTTTTCCAATGGAGTGATTCCTTGGTTAAGACAAGAGAATTAGCCCAAGATCAAGTCATTGAGTGGCTCCGTGAAGGATTATCTTAATTACAAGGTCTTGTTTATCCTTGTTCTTTTTGTTATTATTCTTCAAACATCTCAAACTATCTTCCACCATATTCACTTTTCTTTGGTTGATTCTTGTTTAGTTTGAGTTTGAGTTGATTTGGTTCACTTACCACCCACATCTACATCACCGATGAAGGTGAACTTCTTGTCATTCGAAGGTCATTGAGTGGATTTGCCACTCAAGATAATATGGAGCAAAGAGAGGCAATTTTCCATACGAGATGCACCGTTGAACGAAAGATATGCTCCCTAATCATTGATGGAGGTAGTTGTGCAAACGTTGCCTCCAAAACCATGGTGGACAAGCTTAAGCTTCAACCATCACCTCACCCCAAGCCATACACCATTCAGTGGTTGAACCAAGGCAAAGGTATGCAAATCACCCATCGATGCCTTGTTCCTTTCTCTATTGGGAAGCACTACAAGGATGAGATTTGGTGCGATATAGTCCCCATGGATGCTTGCCACATCCTATTGGGACGCCCATGGTTGTTTGATAGAAGTGTCATCCATGATGGCCGGATGAACACTTACACCTTCCAAAAAGACCACAAAAAAATCACCCTCACCCTGCTCAAAATCTCTCCCTCCAAAACCAAAGACAACCCTCATTTGGATGTCTTTCTCACCACCCTCCTCAAATCCCAACAACATGAATTCGAGTCTTTCAAAGACTTGATCCTCTACAAGATGAGCCTAAGTCTCCATCTCCCTCAAACCACTCGCACCGTCAACTCACCCCTCTCCTACAAACCTACCACCATGTCTTTCCACCAGAGATTCCCCATGGCCTTCCCCCCTCCAAGATCCATCAAACACAAAATTGACCTTATCCCTGGTTCCGTTCTTCCAAATAAACCAGCCTACCGCATGTCCCCAAAAGAGACCCAAGAAATCCAAAGACGAGTGGATGACCTCTTGTCTAAGGGGATGATCCGAGAAAGCTTAAGTCCCTATGCCGTGCTCGCCCTCCTTGTTCCCAAAAAGGATGGTAGCATGCGCATGTGTGTGGATAGCCGAGCCATTAACAAAATCACCATCAAATACCGGTATCCTATTCCGAGGTTGGAAGATCTCCTTGATGAACTTCATGGTGCCGCCATTTTTTCTAAAATTGATCTTAGAAGTGGCTACTACCAAATCCAGATCTTTGAAGGAGATGAATGGAAAACCGCCTTTAAAACTAAAGGAGGTTTGTATGAGTGGCTTGTTATGCCATTTGGGCTAACTAATGCCCCTAGCACTTTCATGAGGCTTATGAATCAAGTTCTAAAGCCCCTTATTGGCATTTGTGTGGTGGTATACTTTGACGACATATTGGTCTATAGCAAGACCGAAGAAGAGCATGCCCATCATTTGCAACAAGTTTTGGAGATTCTCTCTCAAGAGCAATTATAAGGCAATTTGGAGAAGTGTTACTTCTTCACTCCCCGAGTGGTATATTCGGGCTACATTGTTTCCACCCAAGGACTTCAAGTTGATGAAAGCAAGATCAAAGCCATTCAAGAGTGGCCTACTCCCACATCCTTCACTCGAGTAAGGAGTTTTCATGGATTAGCATCTTTTTACCGGAGATTTATACGAGATTTTAGCACTATTGTGGCTCCCATGACCGAAGTGCTAAAAGGGAAAGAGTTCACTTGGAATGAGCAAGCGCAACATGCTTTTGAAGAAATCAAGAAGAGACTCCCTAGTGCTCCCGTTCTTACCTTGCCCGACTTTTCAAAGGTCTTTGAAGTTGAATGCGATGCATCCGGAGTAGGGATTGGAGCCGTCCTTTCCCAAGAGAAGAGACCAATAGCATACTTTAGCAAGAAGCTAAATGATGCCAAGAGGAAATACTCCACCTATAACAAGGAATTCTTTGCCATCATTCAAGCTTTGGAGTATTGGCGCCATTACCTAGTGGGAGGAGAGTTTATTCTCCATTCCGACCATGAGGCACTCAAATACATACAAGGTCAACAAAAGCTCAACCCAAGACATGCCAAGTGGGTAGAGTACCTTCAAGCCTTCCATTTCACCATCCAGCATAAGGCGGGAACTCTTAACAAAGGAGCCGATGCACTTTCCCGTGGGTACTTGCTCCTCTCTACCTTGAGTACCAAGGTTCTTGGTTTTGAAATTGTGAAGGAGCTATATCCTAATGATGATGACTTCAAGGACATCTTTGGAAGTTGCTCCAAACACCCGCACGGATTATTCCATTTGGAGGATGGTTTTCTATTCAAGGGATCACGCCTTTGCATCCCTAAGTGCGGATTTAGAGAGCTCCTTATTCAAGAACTTCATGGTGGAGCCCTAGCTGGTCATTTTGGTGTGGAAAAGACTAGAGCTATGCTCAAAGAGCATTATCATTGGCCAAAAATGTCAAGAGATGTTGAACACTTTGTGAAGAGATGCTCTATTCGTTAATTGGCCAAAAGTCATGCGCTTCCACAAGGCTTGTATTCTCCCCTTCCTATCCCTCAAGCTCCATGGGAAGATATAAGCCTAGACTTCATCACGGGTTTGCCTAGAACCCAAAGAAATAAAGATTCCATCATGGTGGTGGTGGATCGTTTCTCAAAGATGGCGCATTTTATCCCGCGTCACACTACCAATGATGCTTCTCAAGTGGCCAATTTATATTTCAAGGAAATTGTCCGTCTTCATGGCATACCCAAGAGCATGGTGTCCGATCGTGATAGCAAATTCCTTAGCCATTTTTGGCTAACCTTATGGCGAAAATTGGGGACCCAGCTCAAATTTAGCACTACTTGCCATCCCCAAACTGATGGGCAAACGGAAGTCATTAATAGGACTTTAGGCACTTTGCTAAGAGTCCTTGTGAAGAAGAATCTCAATAATTGGGATGAATTGCTCCCCCATGCCGAGTTCGCCTTCAATAGAGCACCAAGCAAGTCTACCCATCTCTGCCCTTTCCAAGTAGTGTATGGGTACAATCCAAGGAGCCCCCTTGATCTCATTCCCATTCCAACTCCCACCAAGTTTAGTTGGGATGCCGAAAAGAGGGCACAGGAGATTAAAGACTTACATGCCCGAGTTCGAGAGAATATAGCCAAGGCCAATGAGAGAGCTAAGCAAAGCGCCAATAAGCATCGAAGAGAAGTCCATTTTCAACTCGGAGATTTGGTGTGGATTCATTGGAGGAAGAACGCTTCCCTTCCAAAAGAAAGTCCAAATTGATGTCTAGATCGGATGGCCCATTTGAGATCATTGAGAAAGTTGGGCCTAATGCTTGTAAAGTTGATCTTCCTGGTGATTATGGAGTTTCTGCAACATTTAATGTCTCCGACCTTAGTCCTTACTTTGATGATGAACCCCTTCCAAGTTTGAGGACAAACTCCCATTCACCCGGGGAGAATGATGGAGACCATCAAGCCCACTCTCCTACGCTCCTTTCTCAGCTCAAGGAAGACCCTACTAAGCTCAAGGGGGTCAAGGAAGTGGCTAAACTTTGCAGAACAATCATGGCAATGCCCGACGAGTTGGCGCCGGATTCATTCAATCACAACCCGGTCTTTGTTACTTGTTTTGTGCAAGATTTGGTGCACCCACGGCTTGAGGGCCCAAATAATATTTTAGCCTAAGATGTTAGCTTTCTAATAAGCCTAACCATGCTTAAATTGGATCTCATTTGGTTGGGCAACAAGAGACCTCAAAGGCCCAATGTCCAGGCACAGGCCAGTCTAAGCAGTCTTCATTGTTTGGGCCATAACTTTCAAACGGCTGGTCCAAATTGGGCAAACTTGTGCTTCTTGGAAACTACACATCCAGGGTTTTCTAACAAGCTCAAAATCACGCAATTTGGCCCAGTAAATCGTGAGATACGGCCGTCCAAAGTCAGAGCTGCTGCAAGAGTGTGAGTGCATTAAAGAAGGAGGATGTTTGGTGTTCCCATTCGGTTCATGAACCTTTTCAGCTGCATTTGGACGTGAGACCCTTCTTATACCAGGGGGTTAATGTAATTTATGCAGCCAAGGAGTAGTGGCATCTCAAGGAACTCATCTTTTCCCCTTCCCCTTGATTATTTGTAACCGGCACATTAATGTGTCCTTTGGTGTGCCCTATGTTTATTTCTTGTAAATTATGCCCTTTCATTTGTGTTGTTCTCTACTATAAAAGGGGCTAGGCATGTGGGTTGAGGCATCATCAGTTTGTACTCCAATTTCAAAGTAATACTAAGCCCTTGAGTGTTCTGTAGTGTGCTTGCTTGAAATCCTAGTTCTATATCTTAAGGTTGGCTACCTTAAGTGGTGCTCTACGTTCTTTTTGCTCTCCTAGGTGGTGAATCTTCTATATCCTAGATTGGGTAAAAAGAATAGCCCAAGACTAAGGCTTGTGTGGCTCCCAAGTGGGATTATCTCAAACCAAAGTCTTGATTTATCCTCCCTTCACCTTTACCTTCGCTCCTTCATCACCCCCACATCCTACCCTTATTCTTTGAATTTGGTCACTTTGGACTTTCATATACATCAGGAAGCCTAAGTTAAGTACCACCAAACTCAACTTGGCCAACTTATAGAGGAAAAGAGAAGATGGACACGAAGCCCAGCTCCTTCCCATGTAGAGGAATCCGAAGAGGAAGCCGACAACTATCAAGTAAATTCAAGTGATGAGGAAGTCCCAAGGAGGAGAAGACAAGGAAGCAATCTTGGAGATTTTCGAGTCGAAATTCCTGAATTTGAAGGCGAGTTAGACCCCGACCATTTCCTTGATTGGTTACAAACTATTGAACGCATTTTTGAATACAAGGAAGTGCCGGAGGAGAATAAGGTCAAGCTTGTGGCCTTGAAACTCCGCAAATATGCCTCTATTTCGTGGGCCAATCTCATGGCGAAAAGAGCAAGGAATGGCAAAGGAAAAATTAGGACTTGGGCTAAAATGAGAGACAAGCTCAAGGCCAAGTTCCTTCCCTCCCATTATGTTCAAGACAATTACTTCAAGCTACACCATCTCAAGCAGGGCACCAAGAGTGTGGAAGAGTACACCCGGGAGTTCGAGCAACTCCTTCTCAAATGTGATCTAAGGGAAGATGATGCTCAAACAATGGTAGGATATCTAAGTGGCCTTGATAAATCCATTGCTCATGTTGTGGAATTGCACCCTATTCCTCCCTAGATGACTTGAGTTCTCTAGCCTACAAGGTAGAGCAACAAAAGAAGTCTAAGGGAAAGGCTACCCTTTCCAAGCCCCCTTCCCGTCCATATTCCACCACAAAACCTCCCTACTATCCTCCTAAACCCCAAAATCCCCCACAAACCAAAAATGCTCCTCCAACCGTCCCTAATCCCTCCACAAAAGCACCACCCAAACCCAAGGATAAAATCCGTTGCTTCCGATGCCAAGGCCTCGGACACATCACCTCCGAGTGTCCTAGTAAGCGAATCGTCTCCCTAGCCGAGAATCAAGCCTCATTTGAAGAGCCACATGATCATCAAGAAGATGAAAGAGAAAATTATGAGGAAGAAAATGTGGAAGAAGTGGAAGAAGGTCCAACTTCTTGTCATTCGAAGGTCATTGAGTGGATTTACCACTCAAGATAATATGGAGCAAAGAGAGGCAATTTTCCATATAAGATGCACCGTTGAAGGAAAGACATGCTCCCTAATCATTAATGGGGGTAGTTGTGCAAACGTTGCCTCCAAAACCATGGTGGACAAGCTTAAGCTTCAAGCATCACCTCACCCCTATACACCATTCAGTGGTTGAACCAAGGCAAAGGTATGCAAATCGCCTGCCGATGCCTTGTACCTTTCTCCATTGGGAAACACTACAAGGATGAGATTTGGTGCGATATAGTCCCCATGGATGCTTGCCACATCCTATTGGGACGTCCATGGTTGTTTGATCGAAGTGTCATCCATGATGGTCGGATGAACACTTACACCTTCCAAAAAGACCACAAAAAAATCACCCTCACCCCGCTCAAAATCTCTCCCTCCAAAACCAAAGACAACCCTCATTTGGATATCTTTCTCCCTCAAACCACTCACACCCTCCACTCACCCCTCTCCTACAAACCTACCACCATGTCTTTCCACCAGAGATTCCCCATGGCCTTCCCCCTCCAAGATCCATCCAACACAAAATTGACCTTATCCCTGGTTCCGTTCTTCTAAATAAACCAGCCTACCGCATGTCCCCAAAAGAGACCCAAGAAATCTAAAGACAAGTGGATGACCTCTTGTCTAAGGGGATGATCCGAGAAAGCTTAAGTCCTTGTGCTGTGCCCGCCCTCCTTGTTCCCAAAAAGGATGGTAGCATGCGCATGTGTGTGGATAGCCGGGCCATTAACAAAATCACCATGAAATACCGGTATCCTCTTCCGAGGTTGGAAGATCTCCTTGATGAACTTCATGGTGCCGCCATTTTTTCCAAAATTGATCTTAAAAGTGGCTACTACCAAATCCAGATCTTTGAAGGAGATGAATGGAAAACCGCCTTTAAAACTAAAGGAGGTTTGTATGAGTGGCTTGTTATGCCATTTGGGCTAACTAATGCCCCTAGCACTTTCATGAGGCTTATGAATCAAGTTCTAAAGCCCCTCATTGGCATTTGTGTGGTGGTATACTTTGACGACATCTTGGTCTATAGCAAGACCGAAGAAGAGCATGCCCATCATTTGCAACAAGTTTTGGAGATTCTCTCTCAAGAGCAATTATAAGGCAATTTGGAGAAGTGTTACTTCTTCACTCCCCGAGTGGTATTTTTGGGCTACATTGTTTCCGCCCAAGGACTTCAAGTTGATGAAAGCAAGATCAAAGCCATTCAAGAGTGGCCTACTCCCACATCCTTCACTCGAGTAAGGAGTTTTCATGGATTAGCATCTTTTTACCGGAGATTTATACGAGATTTTAGCACTATTGTGGCTCCCATGACCGAAGTGCTAAAAGGGAAAGAGTTCACTTGGAATGAGCAAGCGCAACATGCTTTTGAAGAAATCAAGAAGAGACTCACTAGTGCTCCCGTTCTTGCCTTGCCCGACTTTTCAAAGGTCTTTGAAGTTGAATGCGATGCATCCGGAGTAGGGATTGGAGCCGTCCTTTCCCAAGAGAAGAGACCAACAGCATACTTTAGCGAGAAGCTAAATGATGCCAAGAGGAAATACTCCACCTATGACAAGGAATTCTATGCCATCATTCGAGCTTTGGAGTATTGGCGCCATTACCTAGTGGGAGGAGAGTTTATTCTCCATTCCGACCATGAGACACTCAAATACATACAAGGTCAACAAAAGCTCAACCCAAGACATGCCAAGTGGGTAGAGTACCTTCAAGCCTTCCATTTCACCATCCAGCATAAGGCGAGAACTCTTAACAAAGGAGCCGATGCACTTTCTCGTAGGTACTTGCTCCTCTCTACCTTGAGTACCAAGGTTCTTGGTTTTGAAAATGTGAAGGAGCTATATCCTAATGATGATGACTTCAAGGACATCTTTGGAAGTTGCTCCAAACACCCGCACGGATTATTCCATTTGGAGGATGGTTTTCTATTCAAGGGATCACGCCTTTGCATCCCTAAGTGCGGATTTAGAGAGCTCCTTATTCAAGAACTTCATGGTGGGGCCCCAGCTGGTCATTTTGGTGTGGAAAAGACTAGAGCTATGCTTAAAGAGCACTATTATTGGCCGAAAATGTCAAGAGATGTTGACCACTTTGTGAAGAGATGCTCTATTTGTCAATTGGCCAAAGGCCATGCGCTTCCACAAGGCTTGTATTCTCCCCTTCCTATCCCTCAAGCTCCATGGGAAGATATAAGCCTAGACTTCATCACGGGTTCGCCTAGAACCCAAAGAAACAAGGATTCCATCATGGTGGTGGTGGATCGTTTCTCAAAGAGGGCGCATTTTGTCCCGTGTCACACTACCAATGATGCTTCTCAAGTGACCAATTTATATTTCAAGGAAATTATCCGTCTTCATGGCATACCCAAGAGCATGGTGTCCGATCGTGGTAGCAAATTCCTTAGCCATTTTTGGCTAACCTTATGGCGAAAATTGGGGACCTAGCTCAAATTTAGCATTACTTGCCATCCCCAAACTGATGGGCAAACGGAAGTCACTAATAGGACTTTAGGCACTTTGCTAAGAGTCCTTGTGAAGAAGAATCTCAAGAATTGGGATGAATTGCTCCCCCATGCCGAGTTCGCCTTCAATAGAGCACCAAGCAAGTCTACCCATCTCTCCCCTTTCCAAGTAGTGTATGGGTACAATCCAAGGAGCCCCCTTGATCTCATTTCTATTCCAACTCCCACCAAGTTTAGTTGGGATGCCGAAAAGAGGGCACAGGAGATTAAAGACTTACATGCCCGAGTTCGAGAGAATATAGCCAAGGCCAATGAGAGAGCTAAGCAAAGCGCCAATAAGCATCGAAGAGAAGTCCATTTTCAACCCGGAGATTTGGTGTGGATTCATTTGAGGAAGGAACGCTTCCCTTTCAAAAGAAAGTCCAAATTGATGCCTAGATCGGATGGCCCATTTGAGATCATTGAGAAAGTTGGGCCTAATGCTTATAAAGTTGATCTTCCTGGTGATTATGGAGTTTCTGCAACATTTAATGTCTCCGACCTTAGTCCTTACTTTGATGATGAACCCCTTCCAAGTTTGAGGACAAACTCCCATTCACCCGGGGAGAATGATGGAGACCATCAAGCCCACTCTCCTACGCTCCTTTCTCAGCTCAAGGAAGACCCTACTAAGCTCAAGGGGGTCAAGGAAGTGGCTAAACTTTGTAGAATAATCATGGCAATGCCCGACGAGTTGGCGCCGGATTCATTCAATCATAACCCGGTCTTTGTTACTTGTTTTGTGCAAGATTTGGTGGACCCACGGCTTGAGGGCCCACATAATATTTTAGCCTAAGATGTTAGCTTTCTAATAAGTCCAACCATGCTTAAATTGGATCTCATTTGGTTGGGCAACAAGAGACCTCAAAGGCCCAATATCCAGGCGCAGGCCAGTCTAAGCGGTCTTCATTGTTTGGGCCATAACTTTCAAACGGCTGGTCCAAATTGGGCAAACTTGTGCTTGCGGGAAACTACACATCCAGGACTTTCCAACAAGCCTAAAATTACGTAATTTGGCCTAGTAAAGCGCGAGATATGGCCGTCCAAAGTCAGAGCTGCTGCAAGAGTGTGAGTGCATTAAAGAAGGAGGATGTTTGGTGTTCCCATTCGGTTCATGAACCTTTTCAGCTGCATTTGGACATGAGACCCTTCTTATACCAGGGGGTTAATGTAATTTATGCAGCCAAGGAGTTGTGGCATCTCAAGGAACTCATCTTTTCCCCTCCCTTGATTATTTGTAACCGACACATTAATGTGTCCTTTGGTGTGCCCTATGTTTATTTCTTGTAACTTATGCCCTTTCATTTGTGTTGTTCTCTACTATAAAAGGGGCTAGGCGTGTGAGTTGAGGCATCATCAGCTTGTACTCCAATTTCAAAGTAATACTAAGCCCTTGAGTGTTCTCTAGTGTGCTTGCTTGAAATCCTAGCTCTATATCTTAAGGTTGGCTACCTTAAGTGGTGCTCTAGGTTCTTTTTGCTATCCTAGGTGGTGAATCTTCTATATCCTAGATTGGGTAAAAAGAATAGCCCAAGACTAAGGCTTGCGTGGCTCCCAAGTGGGATTATCTCAAACCAAAGTCTTGATTTATCCTCCCTTCACCTTTACCTTCGCTCCTTCATCACCCCCACATCCTACCCTTATTCTTTGAATTTGGTCACTTTGGACTCTCATATACATCAGGAAGCCCAAGTTAAGTACCTCCAAACTCAACTTGGCCAACTTATGGGGGAAAAGAGAAGATGGACACGAAGCCCAGCTCCTTCCCATGTAGAGGAATCCGAAGAGGAAGCCGACAACTATCAAGTAAATTCAAGTGATGAGAAAGTCCCAAGGAGGAGAAGACAAGGAAGCAATCTTGGAGATTTTCGAGTCGAAATTCCTGAATTTGAAGGCGAGTTAGACCCCGACCATTTCCTTGATTGGTTACAAACTATTGAACGCATTTTTGAATACAAGGAAGTGCCGGAGGAGAATAAGGTCAAGCTTGTGGCCTTGAAACTCCGCAAATATGCCTCTATTTCGTGGGCCAATCTCATGGCGAAAAGAGCAAGGAATGGCAAAGGAAAAATTAGGACTTGGGCTAAAATGAGAGACAAGCTCAAGGCCAAGTTCCTTCCCTCCCATTATGTTCAAGACAACTACTTCAAGCTACACCATCTCAAGCAGGGCACCAAGAGTGTGGAAGAGTACACCCGGGAGTTCGAGCAACTCCTTCTCAAATGTGATCTAAGGGAAGATGATGCTCAAACAATGGTAGGATATCTAAGTGGCCTTGATAAATCCATTGCTCATGTTGTGGAATTGCACCCTATTCCTTCCTAGATGACTTGAGTTCTCTAGCCTACAAGGTAGAGCAACGAAAGAAGTCTAAGGGAAAGGCTACCCTTTCCAAGCCTCCTTCCCGTCCATATTCCACCACAAAACCTCCCTACTATCCTCCTAAACCCCAAAATCCCCCACAAACCAAAAATGCTCCTCCAACCGTCCCTAATCCCTCCACAAAAGCACCACCCAAACCCAAGGATAAAATCCGTTGCTTCCGATGCCAAGGCCTTGGGCACATCACCTCTGAGTGTCCTAATAAGCGAATCGTCTCCCTAGCCGAGTATCAAGCCTCATTTGAAGAGCCACATGATCATCAAGAAGATGGAAGAGAAAATTATGAGGAAGAAAATATGGAAGAAGGTCCCGATGAAGGTGAACTTCTTGTCATTCGAAGGTCATTGAGTGGATTTGCCACTCAAGATAATATGGAGCAAAGAGAGGCAATTTTCCATACGAGATGCACCATTGAAGGAAAGATATGCTCCTTAATCATTGATGGGGGTAGTTGTGCAAACGTTGCCTCCAAAACCATGGTGGACAAGCTTAAGCTTCAAGCATCACCTCACCCCAAGCCATGCACCATTCAGTGGTTGAACCAAGGCAAAGGTATGCAAATCACCCACCGATGCCTTGTTCCTTTCTCCATTGGGAAACACTAAAAGGATGAGATTTGGTGGGATATAGTCCCCATGGATGCTTGCCACATCCTATTGCGACGTCCATGGTTGTTTGATAGAAGTGTCATCCATGATGGCCGGATGAACACTTACACCTTTCAAAAAGACCACAAAAAAATCACCCTCACCCCGCTCAAAATCTCTCCCTCCAAAACCAAAGACAACCCTCATGTGGATGTCTTTCTCACCACCCTCCTCAAATCCCAGCAACATGAATTTGAGTCTTTCAAAAACTTGATCCTCTCACAAGATGAGCTTAAGTCTCCATCTCCCTCAAACCCCTCACACCCTCTACTCACCCCTCTCCTACAAACCTACCACCATGTCTTTCCACCAGAGATTCCCCATGGCCTTCCCCCTCCAAGATCCATCCAACACAAAATTGACCTTATCCCTGGTTCCGTTCTTCCAAATAAACCAGCCTACCGCATGTCCCCAAAAGAGACCCAAGAAATCCAAAGACAAGTGGATGACCTCTTGTCTAAGGGGATGATCCGAGAAAGCTTAAGTCCTTGTGCCGTGCCCGCCCTCCTTGTTCCCAAAAAGGATGGTAGCATGCGCATGTGTGTGGATAGCCGGGCCATTAACAAAATCACCATCAAATACCGGTATCCTATTCCGAGGTTGGAAGATCTCCTTGATGAACTTCATGGTGCCGTCATTTTTTCCAAAATTGATCTTAGAAGTGGCTACTACCAAATCCGGATCTTTGAAGGAGATGAATGGAAAACCGCCTTTAAAACTAAAGGAGGTTTGTATGAGTGGCTTGTTATGCCATTTGGGCTAACTAATGCCCCTAGCACTTTCATGAGGCTTATGAATCAAGTTCTAAAGCCCCTCATTGGCATTTGTGTGGTGGTATACTTTGACGACATCTTAGTCTATAGCAAGACCGAAGAAGAGCATGTCCATCATTTGCAACAAGTTTTGGAGATTCTCTCTCAAGAGCAATTATAAGGCAATTTGGAGAAGTGTTACTTCTTCACTCCCTGAGTGGTATTTTTGGGCTACATTGTTTCCGCCCAAGGACTTCAAGTTGATGAAAGCAAGATCAAAGCCATTCAAGAGTGGCCTACTCCCACATCCTTCACTCGAGTAAGGAGTTTTCATGGATTAGCATCTTTTTACCGGAGATTTATACGAGATTTTAGCACTATTGTGGCTCCCATGACCGAAGTGCTAAAAGGGAAAGAGTTCACTTGGAATGAGCAAGCGCAACATGCTTTTGAAGAAATCAAGAAGAGACTCACTAGTGCTCCCGTTCTTGCCTTGCCCGACTTTTCAAAGGTCTTTGAAGTTGAATGCGATGCATCCGGAGTAGGGATTGGAGCCGTCCTTTCCCAAGAGAAGAGACCAATAGCATACTTTAGCGAGAAGCTAAATGATGCCAAGAGGAAATACTCCACCTATGACAAGGAATTCTATGCCATCATTCGAGCTTTGGAGTATTGGCGCCATTACCTAGTGGGAGGAGAGTTTATTCTCCATTCCGACCATGAGGCACTCAAATACATACAAGGTCAACAAAAGCTCAACCCAAGACATGCCAAGTGGGTAGAGTACCTTCAAGCCTTCCATTTCACCATCCAGCATAAGGCGGGAACTCTTAACAAAGGAGCCGATGCACTTTCCCGTAGGTACTTGCTCCTCTCTACCTTGAGTACCAAGGTTCTTGGTTTTGAAATTGTGAAGGAGCTATATCCTAATGATGATGACTTCAAGGACATCTTTGGAAGTTGCTCCAAACACCCGCACGGATTATTCCATTTGGAGGATGGTTTTCTATTCAAGGGATCACGCCTTTGCATCCCTAAGTGCGGATTTAGAGAGCTCCTTATTCAAGAACTTCATGGTGGAGCCCTAGCTGGTCATTTTGGTGTGGAAAAGACTAGAGCTATGCTTAAAGAGCACTATTATTGGCCGAAAATGTCAAGAGATGTTGACCACTTTGTGAAGAGATGCTCTATTTGTCAATTGGCCAAAAGCCATGCGCTTCCACAAGGCTTGTATTCTCCCCTTCCTATCCCTCAAGCTCCATGGGAAGATATAAGCCTAGACTTCATCACGGGTTCGCCTAGAACCCAAAGAAACAAGGATTCCATCATGGTGGTGGTGGATCGTTTCTCAAAGAGGGCGCATTTTGTCCCGTGTCACACTACCAATGATGCTTCTCAAGTGGCCAATTTATATTTCAAGGAAATTGTCCGTCTTCATGGCATACCCAAGAGCATGGTGTCCGATCGTGATAGCAAATTCCTTAGCCATTTTTGGCTAACCTTATGGTGAAAATTGGGGACCCAGCTCAAATTTAGCGCTACTTGCCATCCCCAAACTGATGGGCAAACGGAAGTCACTAATAGGACTTTAGGCACTTTGCTAAGAGTCCTTGTGAAGAAGAATCTCAAGAATTGGGATAAATTGCTCCCCCATGCCGAGTTCGCCTTCAATAGAGCACCAAGCAAGTCTACCCATCTCTCCCCTTTCCAAGTAGTGTATGGGTACAATCCAAGGAGCCCCCTTGATCTCATTCCCATTCCAACTCCCACCAAGTTTAGTTGGGATGCCGAAAAGAGGGCACAGGAGATTAAAGACTTACATGCCCGAGTTCGAGAGAATATAGCCAAGGCCAATGAGAGAGCTAAGCAAAGCGCCAATAAGCATCGAAGAGAAGTCCATTTTCAACCCGGAGATTTGGTGTGGATTCATTTGAGGAAGGAACGCTTCCCTTTCAAAAGAAAGTCCAAATTGATGCCTAGATCGGATGGCCCATTTGAGATCATTGAGAAAGTTGGGCCTAATGCTTATAAAGTTGATCTTCCTGGTGATTATGGAGTTTCTGCAACATTTAATGTCTCCGACCTTAGTCCTTACTTTGATGATGAACCCCTTCCAAGTTTGAGGACAAACTCCCATTCACCCGGGGAGAATGATGGAGACCATCAAGCCCACTCTCCTACGCTCCTTTCTCAGCTCAAGGAAGACCCTACTAAGCTCAAGGGGGTCAAGGAAGTGGCTAAACTTTGTAGAATAATCATGGCAATGCCCGACGAGTTGGCGCCGGATTCATTCAATCATAACCCGGTCTTTGTTACTTGTTTTGTGCAAGATTTGGTGGACCCACGGCTTGAGGGCCCACATAATATTTTAGCCTAAGATGTTATCTTTCTAATAAGTCCAACCATGCTTAAATTGGATCTCATTTGGTTGGGCAACAAGAGACCTCAAAGGCCCAATATCCAGGCGCAGGCCAGTCTAAGCGGTCTTCATTGTTTGGGCCATAACTTTCAAACGGCTGGTCCAAATTGGGCAAACTTGTGCTTGCGGGAAACTACACATCCAGGACTTTCCAACAAGCCTAAAATTACGTAATTTGGCCTAGTAAAGCGCGAGATATGGCCGTCCAAAGTCAGAGCTGCTGCAAGAGTGTGAGTGCATTAAAGAAGGAGGATGTTTGGTGTTCCCATTCGGTTCATGAACCTTTTCAGCTGCATTTGGATGTGAGACCCTTCTTATACCAGGGGGTTAATGTAATTTATGCAGCCAAGGAGTTGTGGCATCTCAAGGAACTCATCTTTTCCCCTTCCCCTTGATTATTTGTAACCGACACATTAATGTGTCCTTTGGTGTGCCCTATGTTTATTTCTTGTAACTTATGCCCTTTCATTTGTGTTGTTCTCTACTATAAAAGGGGCTAGCGTGTGAGGGTTGAGGCATCATCAGCTTGTACTCCAATTTCAAAGTAATACTAAGCCCTTGAGTGTTCTCTAGTGTGCTTGCTTGAAATCCTAGTTCTATATCTTAAGGTTGGCTACCTTAAGTGGTGCTCTAGGTACTTTTTGCTATCCTAGGTGGTGAATCTTCTATATCCTAGATTGGGTAAAAAGAATAGCCCAAGACTAAGGCTTGCGTGGCTCCCAAGTGGGATTATCTCAAACCAAAGTCTTGATTTATCCTCCCTTCACCTTTACCTTCGCTCCTTCATCACCCCCACATCCTACCCTTATTCTTTGAATTTGGTCACTTTGGACTCTCATATACATCAGGAAGCCCAAGTTAAGTACCTCCAAACTCAACTTGGCCAACTTATGGGGGAAAAGAGAAGATGGACACGAAGCCCAGCTCCTTCCCATGTAGAGGAATCCGAAGAGGAAGCCGACAACTATCAAGTAAATTCAAGTGATGAGAAAGTCCCAAGGAGGAGAAGACAAGGAAGCAATCTTGGAGATTTTCGAGTCGAAATTCCTGAATTTGAAGGCGAGTTAGACCCCGACCATTTCCTTGATTGGTTACAAACTATTGAACGCATTTTTGAATACAAGGAAGTGCCGGAGGAGAATAAGGTCAAGCTTGTGGCCTTGAAACTCCGCAAATATGCCTCTATTTCGTGGGCCAATCTCATGGCGAAAAGAGCAAGGAATGGCAAAGGAAAAATTAGGACTTGGGCTAAAATGAGAGACAAGCTCAAGGCCAAGTTCCTTCCCTCCCATTATGTTCAAGACAACTACTTCAAGCTATACCATCTCAAGCAGGGCACCAAGAGTGTGGAAGAGTACACCCGGGAGTTCGAGCAACTCCTTCTCAAATGTGATCTAAGGGAAGATGATGCTCAAACAATGGTAGGATATCTAAGTGGCCTTGATAAATCCATTGCTCATGTTGTGGAATTGCACCCTATTCATTCCTAGATGACTTGAGTTCTCTAGCCTACAAGGTAGAGCAACGAAAGAAGTCTAAGGGAAAGTCTACCCTTTCCAAGCCCCCTTCCCGTCCATATTCCACCACAAAACCTCCCTACTATCCTCCTAAACGCCAAAATCCCCCACAAACCAAAAATGCTCCTCCAACCGTCCCTAATCCCTCCACAAAAGCACCACCCAAACCCAAGGATAAAATCCGTTGCTTCCGATGCCAAGGCCTTGGGCACATCACCTCCGAGTGTCCTAATAAGCGAATCGTCTCCCTAGCCGAGTATCAAGCCTCATTTGAGGAGCCACATGATCATCAAGAAGATGGAAGAGAAAATTATGAGGAAGAAAATGTGGAAGAAGGTCCCGATGAAGGTGAACTTCTTGTCATTCGAAGGTCATTGAGTGGATTTGCCACTCAAGATAATATGGAGCAAAGAGAGGCAATTTTCCATACGAGATGCACCATTGAAGGAAAGATATGCTCCTTAATCATTGATGGGGGTAGTTGTGCAAACGTTGCCTCCAAAACCATGGTGGACAAGCTTAAGCTTCAAGCATCACCTCACCCCAAGCCATGCACCATTCAGTGGTTGAACCAAGGCAAAGGTATGCAAATCACCCACCGATGCCTTGTTCCTTTCTCCATTGGGAAACACTAAAAGGATGAGATTTGGTGGGATATAGTCCCCATGGATGCTTGCCACATCCTATTGCGACGTCCATGGTTGTTTGATAGAAGTGTCATCCATGATGGCCGGATGAACACTTACACCTTTCAAAAAGACCACAAAAAAATCACCCTCACCCCGCTCAAAATCTCTCCCTCCAAAACCAAAGACAACCCTCATGTGGATGTCTTTCTCACCACCCTCCTCAAATCCCAGCAACATGAATTCGAGTCTTTCAAAAACTTGATCCTCTCACAAGATGAGCTTAAGTCTCCATCTCCCTCAAACCCCTCACACCCTCTACTCACCCCTCTCCTACAAACCTACCACCATGTCTTTCCACCAGAGATTCCCCATGGCCTTCCCCCTCCAAGATCCATCCAACACAAAATTGACCTTATCCCTGGTTCCGTTCTTCCAAATAAACCAGCCTACCGTGATGCATATTTCCATATGCATCATTTTTATTCAACTCCAATTTCAAAGAAGAAAAGGGTCAAAGAAGATCATGCATGGAAATGTTCCTATTTGGTCTTCTTAAGTGAGTTCAAAGACTCGCGACACTATGGAGAGGTCAAAAAGAGGTTAAACTTTGCTAGAAATTTGGTGCCGAATTCATCCCTGCGGAACTCGATTTTTGTGACCACTTTTGGACAAGCTCAAGTGGACCCACAACTTTAGGGCCCATGTGCTTTTGAAGCTTAAGATTTCATCTTTCAAATAAGCCCAAGTTTGTTTAATTTGGACATCATTTGATTGGGCCAAATATCACTCAAAGATACGTTATGCTGATCCAGTCCAGTCTGAGATAGGTGCATTGTTTGGGCCATAACTTTCAAACCGCTTATCCCAATTGAGCAAATGAGCCCATTCTGGAAAATAGACTTCCAGGGCTTTCTAACAAGCCCCAGAACGCGTGATTTGGCCGAGTATTCTGGAAGTTATGCTCTGTTGAAGTTGAGGCAGTTGCAAAGATTAATGCTGGGAATATGAAGAGTCTTCGGTTACATATACTTGTGTGGCTGATATTGTGCACGTTTTAGATGCTTCTAGATTGATGTAATCAGCTGCAAAAATCCTATAATATTCCTTGTAACCTCCCCCACCCCTTTTATGATGTGTCTTTTCATTTATCTTAGTCTTTTCATTTTACTAGTTTTAATTGTTAGGAGTTATTTGAGTCCTTTTGTTGTCTTTTTCTGAGTCTATAAAAGGGGAGGGGCATGTGAAGCTAATCATTCAGCATTGTAAGAGATTTCCAAAGTAATACAAGCCCCTTTGAGAGTGATTCTCATTTGTGTCTCAAAATTCCTAGTTCTATATCTTGAATTTGGCTAATTCAAGTGGTGTTCTAGGTTCTCTTCCTTTTCCAATTGGAGTGATTCCTTGGTTAAGACAAGAGAATTAGCCCAAGGTCAAGTCATTGATTGGCTCCGTGAAGGATTATCTCAATTACAAGATCTTGTTCTATCCCTTTTTCTTGTGTAGTGAAGTTCTTCATCCATCTCATCCATCTTTCATTTCTCTTCCCAATTTGGCTTATTTTGAGTTGGAGTTTGATTTGGTTCATTTGCCACCCACATCTACATCAATTGGTATCAGAGCCAAGGTTTTTAAGTGACCCACATCATACCCAAACACATCCCAAAAAGCCAAAATACAAAAAAAAAAAGAGGCAAAAACCGGCAATCCGAAGTCTTGAAGACCAGAGAAGCAGCACGGTGCCCCCGTGCCACAACACACGACCGTGCCATATTCTTTTTCCAGTAATCTTCAAGTCGAGACGGAGCACGGTGCCCCCGTGCCGCCAAGCACGACCGTGCCACTCTACTTTTCTGCATTTTCTTCAGCCGGAGCATAGCACGGCCTGACCGTGCCCCCTTGCACGACCGTGCCACCTTTGCCACAGCCAACTTACGTTTCAAATCAATCCACGAAGAACCCTAGACCTCATCCTTCATGCCGTCTTCAAAGAACTTGGAGAAAGAACTAGCTCTTATTGATATTTGATATGCTTGCTTTGCAATTCCAAAATTTCATGGCGAAAAGGAAGAGTTCGCAGGTTGGTTATCTAAGGTGGAACGAGTTTTTGCTTGTTGTATCCTTAATGACCGACAGAAGTTCGAAGTGGTTTTATTTCAGATGAGAGGATGTGCACTTCTTGTTGAATAAATATAATTTGAGCCAAAAAGAAAGGGAAAGAAAGGTGATAACTTGGAAGAAATTGTAGTCAGTTAAGGTTCCTTTTCCCATCCATTACATGCCCATGAAAGAAAGTATCTCCGTTAAGCTCCCGGGTTCATTCCCTTCCCCCCCACAAAAAGAACCAACCCCACAAATGATCTTTCCCCCACAACCTAGGAGGTGTCTCAAGTGCCAATGGCTTGGACACTTATCCACGGATTGCCCAAATAACGAGGTCATTACCTTGGAAGAAAGGAAAGCCGTGAAAGAAGAGAACGATCAGGAGGAAAGCTTTGAAGAAGAAATTGAACTCAAGGTTGAAAAAGAAGAAATACTTCCCTTAGAGAAGGTTTCTCAAAAGCCAAACAAAGATGAAAAGATCCAAGGAGAGGAAGCTTCAAGCCTAGTTGACCTACCTCTTGTTTTTGGTGACTGTGGTGATGAAAAGACCATTGAACTTGAGACCCAAAGATCCGAGTTGAAGCAAGAAGAGATTGTGCAAGAAATTGAGCAATCCTTCACCGAAGAAGGGTGCCAAGAAGATCATGAGGTGAATTTGATCATACACCCCAGAATTGAAGAGAGCATGTTAGTTACAGACCTTGAGTTAGATCCATGTAGGGTTTCTTGAAAGTTTTGAGGCCCTCTTGACCCAGAAGAATTCCCTAACCCCCCTTCAGAACCTTCCCACCCCTTCGACCACAAAGGACGAACGACAAGCCTTAACCCTCATTCTCCTTCCAAACCCTTTGCCCCCAAAGAAGATTTCCCACTTCCGCCTCTTCTCCTCACCAGGTATGACCCGTTTTATCATCCTCTCCTCACCCTCTTCTATATCTCTCTAGAGGTGATGCCCTGTGACCTCCTTCCCCAAAAGCTCCCATATTGTAAGCGCGACCCCTTTCTTGAGAGGCTTGCCACCCCTTTGAGTTTGAGGACAAACTCAAAACAACCCGGGGAGTATGATGCATATTTCCATATGCATCATTTTTATTCACCTCCAATTTCAAAGAAGAAAAGGGTCAAAGAAGATCATGCATGGAAATGTGCCTATTTGGTCTTCTAAAGTGAGTTCGAAGACTCGCGACACTATGGAGAGGTCAAAAAGAGGTTAAGCTTTGCTAGAAATTTGGTGCCGAATTCATCCCTGCGGAACCCGATTTTGTGACCACTTTTGGACAAGCTCAAGTGGACCCACAACTTGAGGGCCCATGTGCTTTTTAAGCTTAAGATTTCAGCTTTCAAATAAGCCCAAGTTTTTTTAATTTGGACATCATTTGATGGGCAAAATATCACTCAAAGATACGTTATGCTGATCCAGTCCAGCTTGAGATAGGTGCATTGTTTGGGACATAACTTTTAAAACGCTTATCCAAATTGTGCAAATGAGCCCATTCGGGAAACTAGACTTCCAGGGCTTTCTAACAAGCCCAACAACGCGTGATTTGGCCGAGTATTCTGGAAGTTATGCACTGTTGAAGTTGAGGCAGTTGCAAGGATTAATTCTGGGAATATGAAGAGTCTTCGGTTACATGTGATTGTGTGGCTGACATTGTGCACGTTTTGGAGACTTCTAGATTGGTGTAATCAGCTAAGAAATCCTAGAATATTCCTTGTAACCTCCCCCACCCCTTTATGATGTGTCTTTCCATTTATCTTAGTCTTTTCATTTTACTAGTTTTAATTGTTAGGAGTTATTTGAGTCCTTTTGTTGTCTTTTGCTGAGCCTATATAAAGAGGGGCATGTGAAGCTAATCATTCAGCATTGTAAGAGATTTCCAAAGTAATACAAGCACCTTTGAGAGTGATTCTCATTTGTGTCTCAAAATTCCTATTTCTATATCTTGAATTTGGCTCATTCAAGTGGTGTTCTAGGTTCTCTTCCTTTTCCAATTGGAGTGATTTCTTGGTTAAGACAAGAGAATTAGCCCAAGGTCAAGTCATTGAGTGGCTCCGTGAAGGATTATCTCAATTACAATATCTTGTTCTATTCCTTTTTCTTGTGTAGTGAAATTCTTCATCCATCTTTCATTTCTCTTCCCAATTTGGCTATTTGAGTT
Source organism: Carnegiea gigantea (assembly GCA_029747015.1). Lineage (NCBI taxonomy): Eukaryota > Viridiplantae > Streptophyta > Magnoliopsida > Caryophyllales > Cactaceae > Carnegiea > Carnegiea gigantea. The sequence goes on from JAKOGI010000495.1 coordinate 545,560, forward strand.
GGAGTTTGATTTGGTTCCTTTGATGTTGCCCACCCCATATACATTCATAGACCGCATGTCCCCAAAGAGACCCAAGAAATCCCACAGACAAGTTGATGACCTCTATCTAAGGGATGATCCGCGAAAGCTTAATTCCTTGTGCGTGCCCGCCTTCTCCATATTTCCATATGCATCATTTTTATTCAACTCCATTTCAGAGAAAAAATGGTCAAAGAAAAGATCATGCATGAAAGTGCCTATTTGGTCGTACTTAAGTGAGTTCAGGACTCACGCGACACTAAAGAAAATGGAGAGGTCAAAAGAGTTAACTTTGCTATAAATTTGTTGCCGAATCATCCTCTGCGGAACCCCGATTTTGTTACACTTTGGACTAGCTCAAGTGGACCCACAACTTGAGGGGCCACATGGTTTTGAAGCTTAAGATGTCAGCTTTAAAATAAGCCCACTTTTATTTAATTTGGACATCATTTGATTGGGCAAAATATCACTCAAAGATACGTTGTGCTGATCCAGTCCAGTCTGAGATAGGTGCATTGTTTGGGCCCTAACTTTCAAACCGCTTATCCAAATTGAGCAAATGAGCCCATTCTGGAAAATAGACTTCCAGGGCTTTCTAACAAGCCCAAGAACGAGTGATTTGGCCGAGTATTCTGGAAGTTATGCTCTGTTGAATTTGAGGCAGTTGCAAGGATTAATGCTGGGAATATGAAGAGGCTTCGGTTACATATACTTGTGTGGCTGATATTGTGCACGTTTTAGATGCTTCTAGATTGATGTAATCACCTGCAAAAATCCTAGAATATTCCTTGTAACCTCCCCCACCCCCTTTTATGATGTGTCTTTTCATTTTTCTTAGACTTTTTCATTAGCTAGTTTTTAATTGTTAGGAGTTATTTGAGTCTTTTGATTGTCTTTTGCTGAGTCTATAAAAGGGGAGGGGCATGTGAAGCTAATCATGGAGCATTGTAAGAAATTTCCAAAGCAATACAAGTACTTTGAGTGTGTTTCTCAAAAGTGCAACTAAATTTCTAGTTCTATATCTTGAATTGTGGCAAATTCAAGTGGTGTTCTAGGTTCTCTATCTTTTCCATTGGAGTGATTCCTCGGTTAAGACAAGAGAATTAGCCCAAGATCAAGTCATTGAGTGGCTCCGTGAAGGATTATCTTAATTACAAGGTCTTGTTTATCCTTTGTTCTTTTTTGTTATTATTTTCATCCCATCTCAATCAACCTTCCATTTTCTCTTTACTTTGGTTCAATTCTTATTTGGGTTTATTTGAGTTTGATTTAGTTCACTTACCACCCACATATACATCAATTGGTATCAGAGCCAAGGCTTTTAAGTGACCCACATCATACCCAAACACATCCCAAAAAGCCAAACACAAAAAAAAAAAGAGGCACAAACCGGCAATCCGAAGTCTTGAAGACCAGAGAAGCAGCACGATGCCCCCGTGCCACAACACACGACCGTGCCATATTCTTTTTCCAGGAATCTTTAAGTCGAGACGGAGCACGGTGCCCCCGTGCCGCCAAGCACGACCGTGCCACTCTACTTTTCTGCATTTTCTTCAGCCGAAGCATAGCACTGCCTGACCGTGCCCCCTTGCACGACCGTGCCACTTTCCCTGCTGCATATTCTTCCTTCAACGCATCTCCAACATGTCTACAAAGTCCACAAGAAGCGACCAAGCACGTGTGGAAGAGTTAGAAGCACAACTCACTTATCTTCGAACTCAACTTTGGCAACTTTTGGAGGAGAAAAGAAGGTGGGTTCATAGCCCCACTCCCTCTCATCCTCATGAACCGGTGGTTGAATCTGAAGAGGAAGTCCATCACTCCCATGCCAATTCAAGTGATGAGGAACCCCCAAGGAGACGAAGGCAAGGGGGAAATATTGGTGGTGTCCGAATTGACATCCCCGAATTTGAAGGCCAACTTGATCCGGACTTATTTCTCGATTGGTTGCACACCATTGAGAGGATCTTTGAATATGAGGACATCCCGGAAGATAAGAAGGGAAAGCTTGTAGCCCTTAAACTCAGAAAATATGCTTCAATCTGGTGGGCTAACCTTGGAGCGAAAAGAGCAAGAAACGGGAAAGGGAAAATCAGAACTTGGGCCAAAATGAAAGAAAACTCAAGGCCAAGTTTCTTCCCTCTCACTATGTGCAAGACAATTATCTCAAGCTCCATCGACTCAAGCAAGGATCCAAGAGTGTGGAAGAATACACTCGGGAGTTTGAACAACTCCTACTCAAATGCGATTTGAGAGAAGGCGACTCACAAACCTTGGTAAGATACTTGACCGGTCTTGATGAGTCCATTGCTCATGTAATTGAGTTGCAACCTTACTCATCCCTAGATGACTTGAGTTCTCTAGCCTATAAGGTAGAGCAACAAAAGAAATCTAAGGAAAGGAGCATCTTTTCCAAGACTCCTTCCCGTCCTTTTTCTCAAGAATCACCTTACTTTCCCCCACAAATTCAACCCCCTTCACCCGCCAAAAGTGTCCCTCCCATCACCCCTCCACCTCCCACAAAAGTGCCCTCACGGCCAAAAGACCTGGATCGTTGTTTCCGTTGTCAAGGTATGGGACATTTTGCATCTGAGTGTCCTAACAAGAAGATTGTTTCCCTGGCTGAGTACCAAGCTTCTTTTGAGGAGCATGACCATGAAGAAGAGGAAAGTTTGGAGGAAAAAGAAGAAGAGTTTATCATAGGCCCCGATGAAGGTGAGTTGCTTGTCATTAGGCGAGCATTGAGCGGATTTGCTACTCAAGAAGGCTTGGAGCAAAGAGAGGCGATTTTCCACACAAGGTGCACTATTCAAGGAAAGTTTGTACCCTCATCATCGATGGAGGTAGTTGTACAAATGTTGCATCCAAAACCATGGTGGACAAGCTCAAACTTGAGACTACACCCCATCCTAAGCCTTATAGCATCCAATGGATAAATCAAGGCAAAGGTATATACATTTCTCATCAGTGCCTCATTTCTCTTTCTATTGGAGACCACTATAAGGATGAGATATTGTTTGACATTCTTCCTATGGATGCAAGCCATATATTGTTGGGTAGACCATGGATGTTTGATCGCCATGTAATTCATCATGGGCGCCTCAACACCGACTCCTTTATTAAGGATGAGAAGAAAATCACCTTGACCCCTATTCCATCGTGCCAAAGCCCCAAGCCACAAAAGGACCGACAAGCCTTAACCCTCATTCATCCTTCCCAACCCCTTGCCCCCAAAGAAGATTTCCCCCTTCCGCCTCTTCTCCTCACCAGGTATGACCCGTTTTATCATCCTCCCCTCACCCTCTTCTATATCTCTCTAGAGGTGATGCCCTGTGACCTCCTTCCCCAAAAACTCCCATATTGTAATCGCGACCCCTGTCTTGAAGGCTTGTCACCCTTGAGTTTGAGGACAAACTCAAAACACCCGGGGGGTATGATGACATATTTCTATGCATATTTTTTATTACTCCAATTTCAAAGATAGACAAAGGTCCAAGAAGATCTGCTGGAAAATGTGCCTATTTTGGTACTTCTTAAGTGGTTTTCAAAGCTTCGCTACACTATTGATAGGTCAAAAGGATGTTAAACTTTGCTAGATTTGGGTGCCGGAATTCATCCCTTCGGAACCCGATTGTTTGTGACCACTTTTTGACAGCTCACGTTGACCACAACTTGAGGGCCCATGTGCTTTTGAATTTTAAGATTTCAGCTTTCAAATAAGCCCAAGTTTGTTTAATTTGGACATCATTTGATTGGGCAAAATATCACTCAAAATACGTTGTGCTGATCCAATCCAGTCTGAGATAGGTGCATTGTTTGGGCCATAACTTTCAAACCGCTTATCCAAATTGAGCAAATGAGCCCATTCTGGAAAATAGACTTCCAGGCTTTCTAACAAGCCCAAGAACGCGTGATTTGGCCGAGTATTCTGGAAGTTATGCTCTGTTGAAGTTGCGGCAGTTGCAAGGATTAATGCTGGGAATATGAAGAGTCTTAGGTTACATATATTTGTGTGGCTGATATTGTGCACGCTTTAGATGCTTCTAGATTGATGTAATCAGCTGCAAAAATCCTAGAATATTCCTTGTAACCTCCCCCACCCCCTTTTATGATGTGTCTTTTCATTTTTCTTAGACTTTTCATTAGCTAGTTTTAATTGTTAGGAGTTATTTGAGTCTTTGATTGTCTTTTGCTGAGTCTATAAAAGGGGAGGGGCATGTGAAGCTAATCATTCAGCATTGTAAGAGATTTCCAAAGTACTACAAGCACCTTTGAGAGTGATTCTCATTTGTGTCTCAAAATTCCTAGTTCTATATCTTGAATTTGGCTCATTCAAGGTGGTGTTCCTAAAGGTTCTCTTCCTTTTCCAATTTGGGTGATTCCTTGGTTAACAAGAGAATTATCCCAAGACAAGTAATTTAGTGGCCGTGAAGGATTATCTTAATTACAAGGTCTTGTTTATCCTTGTTCTTTTTGTTATTATTCTTCAAACCATCTCAACCTATCTTCCACCATATTCGCTTTTCTTTGGTTGATTCTTGTTTAGTTTGAGTTTGAGTTGATTTGGTTCACTTACCACCCACATCTACATCACCGCCCTCCTTGTTCCCAAAAAGGATGGTAGCATGTGCATGTGTGTGGATAGCCGGGCCATTAACAAAATCACCATCAAATACTGGTATCCTATTCCGAGGTTGGAAGATCTCCTTGATGAACTTCATGGTGCCGCCATTTTTTCCAAAATTGATCTTAGAAGTGGCTACTACCAAATCCGAATCTTTGAAGGAGATGAATGAAAAACCGCCTTTAAAACTAAAGGAGGTTTGTATGAGTGGCTTGTTATGCCATTTCGGCTAACTAATGCCCCTAGCACTTTCATGAGGCTTATGAATCAAGTTCTAAAGCCCCTCATTGGCATTTGTGTGGTGGTATACTTTGACGACATCTTAGTCTATAGCAAGACCGAAGAAGAGCATGTCCATCATTTGCAACAAGTTTTGGAGATTCTCTCTCAAGAGCAATTATAAGGCAATTTGGAGAAGTGTTACTTCTCACTCCCTGAGTGGTATTTTTGGGCTACATTGTTTCCGCCCAAGGACTTCAAGTTGATGAAAGCAAGATCAAAGCCATTCAAGAGTGGCCTACTCCCACATCCTTCACTCGAGTAAGGAGTTTTCATGGATTAGCATCTTTTTACTGGAGATTTATACGAGATTTTAGCACTATTGTGGCTCCCATGACCGAAGTGCTAAAAGGGAAAGAGTTCACTTGGAATGAGCAAGCGCAACATGCTTTTGAAGAAATCAAGAAGAGACTCACTAGTGCTCCCGTTCTTGCCTTGCCCGACTTTTCAAAGGTCTTTGAAGTTGAATGCGATGCATCCGGAGTAGGGATTGGAGCCGTCCTTTCCCAAGAGAAGAGACCAACAGCATACTTTAGCGAGAAGCTAAATGATGCCAAGAGGAAATACTCCACCTATGACAAGGAATTCTATGCCATCATTCGAGCTTTGGAGTATTGGCGCCATTACCTAGTGGGAGGAGAGTTTATTCTCCATTCCGACCATGAGACACTCAAATACATACAAGGTCAACAAAAGCTCAACCCAAGACATGCCAAGTGGGTAGAGTACCTTCAAGCCTTCCATTTCACCATCCAGCATAAGGCGAGAACTCTTAACAAAGGAGCCGATGCACTTTCTCGTAGGTACTTGCTCCTCTCTACCTTGAGTACCAAGGTTCTTGGTTTTGAAAATGTGAAGGAGCTATATCCTAATGATGATGACTTCAAGGACATCTTTGGAAGTTGCTCCAAACCCCCGCACGGATTATTCCATTTGGAGGATGGTTTTCTATTCAAGGGATCACGCCTTTGCATCCCTAAGTGCGGATTTAGAGAGCTCCTTATTCAAGAACTTCATGGTGGGGCCCCAGCTGGTCATTTTGGTGTGGAAAAGACTAGAGCTATGCTTAAAGAGCACTATTATTGGCCGAAAATGTCAAGAGATGTTGACCACTTTGTGAAGAGATGCTCTATTTGTCAATTGGCCAAAGGCCATGCGCTTCCACAAGGCTTGTATTCTCCCCTTCCTATCCCTCAAGCTCCATGGGAAGATATAAGCCTAGACTTCATCACGGGTTCGCCTAGAACCCAAAGAAACAAGGATTCCATCATGGTGGTGGTGGATCGTTTCTCAAAGAGGGCGCATTTTGTCCCGTGTCACACTACCAATGATGCTTCTCAAGTGACCAATTTATATTTCAAGGAAATTATCCGTCTTCATGGCATACCCAAGAGCATGGTGTCCGATCGTGGTAGCAAATTCCTTAGCCATTTTTGGCTAACCTTATGGCGAAAATTGGGGACCTAGCTCAAATTTAGCATTACTTGCCATCCCCAAACTGATGGGCAAACGGAAGTCACTAATAGGACTTTAGGCACTTTGCTAAGAGTCCTTGTGAAGAAGAATCTCAAGAATTGGGATGAATTGCTCCCCCATGCCGAGTTCGCCTTCAATAGAGCACCAAGCAAGTCTGCCCATCTCTCCCCTTTCCAAGTAGTGTATGGGTACAATCCAAGGAGCCCCCTTGATCTCATTTCCATTCCAACTCCCACCAAGTTTAGTTGGGATGCCGAAAAGAGGGCACAGGAGATTAAAGACTTACATGCCCGAGTTCGAGAGAATATAGCCAAGCCCAATGAGAGAGCTAAGCAAAGCGCCAATAAGCATCGAAGATGATGCATATTTCCATATGCATCATTTTTATTCAAGACCAATTTCAAAGAAGAAAAGGGTCAAAGAAGATCATGCCTGGAAGTGTGCTTATTTGGTCTTATTAAGTGAGTTCAAAGACTCACGACACTATGAAGAGGTCAAAAAAAGGTTAAACTTTGCTAGAAATTTGGTGCCGAATTCATCCCTGCGGAACCCGATTTTTGTGACCACTTTTGGACAAGCGCAAGTGGACCCACAACTTGAGGGCCCATGTGCTTTTGAAGCTTAAGATGTCAGCTTTAAAATAAGCCCAATTTTATTTAATTTGGACATCATTTGATTGGGCAAATATCACTCAAAGATACGTTGTGCTGATCCAGTCCAGTCTGAGATAGGTGCATTGTTTGGGCCATAACTTTCAAACGGCTTATCCAAATTGAGCAAATGAGCCCCTTCTGGAAAATAGACTTCCAGGGCTTTCTAACAAGCCCAAGAACGCGTGATTTGGCCGAGTATTCTGGAAGTTATGCTCTTTTGAAGTTGAGGCAGTTGCAAGGATTAATGCTGGGAATATGAAGAGTCTTAGGTTACATATATTTGTGTGGCTGATATTGTGCACGTTTTAGATGCTTCTAGATTGATGTACTCAGCTGCAAAAATCCTAGAATATTCCTTGTAACCTCCCCCACCCCCTTTTATGATGTGTCTTTTCTTTTTTCTTAGACTTTTCATTAGCTAGTTTTAATTGTTAGGAGTTATTTGAGTCTTTTGATTGTCTTTTGCTGAGTCTATAAAGGGGGAGGGGCATGTGAAGCTAATCATTCAGCATTGTAAGAGATTTCCAAAGTAATACAAGCACCTCTGAGAGTGATTCTCATTTGTGTCTCAAAATTCCTAGTTTTATATCTTGAATTTGGCTAATTCAAGTGGTGTTCTAGGTTCTCTTCCTTTTCCAATTGGAGTGATTCCTTGGTTAAGACAAGAGAATTAGCCCAAGGTCAAGTCATTTAGTGGCTCCGTGAAGGATTATCTCAATTACAAGATCTTGTTCTATCCCTTTTTCTTGTGTAGTGAAGTTCTTCATCCATCTCATCCATCCTTCATTTCTCTTTCCAATTTGGCTTATTTGAGTTGGAGTTTGATTTGGTTCACTTGCCCACCCACATCTACATCAATTGGTATCAGAGCCAAGGTTTATTAAGTGACCCACATCACACCCAAACACATCCCAAAAGGCCAAAATACAAAAAAACAAAAAGAGGCACAAACCGGCAATCCGAGTCTCGAAGACCAGAGAAGCAGCACGGTGCCCCCGTGCCACCATACACGACCGTGCCATATCATTTTTCCAGGAATCTTCAAGTCGAGACGGAGCACGGTGCCCCCGTGCCGCCAAGCACGACCGTGCCACTCTACTTTTCTGCATTTTATTCAGCCGAAGCATAGCACGGCCTGCCCGTGCCCCCTTGCACGACCGTGCCACCTTTGCCACAGCCAACTTACGTTTCAAATCAATCCACGAAGAACCCTAGAACTCATCCTTCATGCCGTCTTCAAAGAACTTGGAGAAAGAACTAGCTCTTATTGATATTGGATATGCTTGCTTTGCAATTCCAAAATTTCATGGCGAAAAGGAAGAGTTCGCAGGTTGGTTATCTAAGGTGGAACGAGTTTTTGCTTGTTGTATCCTTAATGACGAACAGAAGTTCGAAGTGGTTATTTCAAGATTGAGAGGTTGTGCACTTCAGTGGTGGAATAAATATAAGTTTGAGCGAAAAAAGAAAGGAAAAGAAAAGGTGAGAACTTGGAAGAAATTTAGTAGTAAGTTGAAGGGTTCCTTTTACCCATCCACTTACATGCCCATGAAAGAAAGTATCTCCGTTAAGCTCACGGGTTCATTCCCTTCCACCCCACAAAAAGAACCAACCCCACAAATTATCTTTCCCCCACAACCTAGGAGGTGTCTCAAGTGCCAAGGGCTTGGACACTTATCCACGGATTGCCCAAATAACGAGGTCATTACCTTGGAAGAAAGGAAAGCCGTGGAAGAAGAGAACGATCAGGAGGAAAGCCTTGAAGAAGAAATTGAACTCAAGGTTGAAAGAGAAGAAATACTTCCCTTAGAGAAGGTTTCTCAAAAGCCAAACAAAGATGAAGAGATCCTTGGAGAAAAAGCTTCAAGCCTAGTTGACCTACCTCTTGTTTTTGGTCACTGTGGTGGTGAAGAGACCTTTGAACTTGAGGCCCAAAGATCCGATTTGAAGCAAGAAGAGATTGTGCAAGAAATTGAGCAATCCTTCACCCAAGAAGGGTGCCAAGAAGATAATGAGGTGAATTTGAGCATAACCCCAAGAATTGAAGAACATGTAGTTAAAGACCTTGAAGTGATGAAGCCTTGTAGGGTTGCTGAAGAGTTTGAACAACTCTTGATTCAAGAAGTACGCCCTCCCGAACTCCAAGCACCCGAGTTGGAGGCATGTGGGGTTATTGAAGAAGTTGAGCAACTCTTGACCCAAGAAGAATTCACCTTAACCCCCATTCAACCTTCCCAACCCTTCAAACCACAAAAGGACCGACAAGCCTTAACCCTCATTCATCCTCCCCAAACCCTTGCCCCCAAAGAAGATTTCCCACTTCCGCCTCTTCTCCTCACCAGATATGACCCGTTTTATTATCCTCCCCTCACCCTCTTCTATATCTCTCTAGAGGTGATGCCCTTTGACCACTTCCTACAAGAGCTCCCATTTCATAAGCATGCCCCCCTTCATGAGAAGCTTGCCAACCCTTTGAGTTTGAGGACAAACTCAAAACAACCCGGGGAGTATGATGCATTTTTCTATATGCATCATTTTTATTCAAGACCAATTTCAAAGAAGAAAAGGGTCAAAGAAGATCATGCTTGGAAGTGTGCTTATTTTGTCTTATTAAGTGAGTTCAAAGACTCACGACACTATGAAGAGGTCAAAAAGAGGTTAAGCTTTGCTAGAAATTTGGCGCTGAATTCATCCCTGCGGAACCCGATTTTTTTGTGACCACTTTTGGACAAGCTCAAGTGGACCCACAACTTGAGGGCCCATGTGCTTTTGAAGCTTAAGATGTCAGCTTTAAAATAAGCCCAATTTTGTTTAATTTGGACATCATTTGATTGGGCAAAATATCACTCAAAAATACGTTATGCTGATCCAGTCCAGTCTGAGATAGGTGCATTGTTTGGGCCATAACTTTCAAACCGCTTATCGAAATTGAGCAAATGAGCCCATTCTGGAAAATAGACTTCCATGGCTTTCTAACAAGCCCAAGAACGCGTGATTTGGCCGAGTATTCTGGAAGTTATGCTCTGTTGAAGTTGAGGCAGTTCCAAGGATTAATGCTGGGAATATGAAGAGTCTTAGGTTACATATATTTGTGTGGCTGATATTGTGCACGTTTTATATGCTTCTAGATTGATGTAATCAGCTGCAAAAATCCTAGAATATTCCTTGTAACCTCCCCCACCCCCTTTTATGATGTGTCTTTTCATTTTTCTTAGACTTTTCATTAGCTAGTTTTAATTGTTGGGAGTTATTTGAGTCTTTTGATTGTCTTTTGCTGAGTCTATAAAAGGGGAGGGGCATGTGAAGCTAATCATTCAGCATTGTAAGAGATTACCAAAGTAATACAAGCACCTTTGAGAGTGATTCTCATTTGTGTCTCAAAAATTCCTAGTTCTATATCTTGAATTTGGCTAATTCAAGTGGTGTTCTAGTTCTCTATCTTTTCCAATTGGAGTGATTCCTTGGTTAAGACAAGAGAATTAGCCCAAGGTCAAGTCATTGAGTGGCTCCGTGAAGGATTATCTCAATTACAAGATCTTGTTCTATCCCTTTTTCTTGTGTAGTGAAGTTCTCCATCCATCTCATCCATCTTTCATTTCTCTTTCCAATTTGGCTTATTTGAGTTGGAGTTTGATTTGGTTCACTTGCCCACCCACATATACATCAGAAGAGAAGTCCATTTTCAACCCGGAGATTTGGTGTGGATTCATTTGAGGAAGGAACGCTTCCCTTTCAAAAGAAAGTCCAAATTGATGCCTAGATCGGATGGCCCATTTGAGATCATTGAGAAAGTTGGGCCTAATGCTTATAAAGTTGATCTTCCTGGTGATTATGGAGTTTCTGCAACATTTAATGTCTCCGACCTTAGTCCTTACTTTGATGATGAACCCCTTCCAAGTTTGAGGACAAACTCCCATTCACCCGGGGAGAATGATGGAGACCATCAAGCCCACTCTCCTACGCTCCTTTCTCAGCTCAAGGAAGACCCTACTAAGCTCAAGGGGGTCAAGGAAGTGGCTAAACTTTGTAGAATAATCATGGCAATGCCCGACGAGTTGGCGCCGGATTCATTCAATCATAACCCGGTCTTTGTTACTTGTTTTGTGCAAGATTTGGTGGACCCACGGCTTGAGGGCCCACATAATATTTTAGCCTAAGATGTTATCTTTCTAATAAGTCCAACCATGCTTAAATTGGATCTCATTTGGTTGGGCAACAAGAGACCTCAAAGGCCCAATATCCAGGCGCAGGCCAGTCTAAGCGGTCTTCATTGTTTGGGCCATAACTTTCAAACGGCTGGTCCAAATTGGGCAAACTTGTGCTTGCGGGAAACTACACATCCAGGGCTTTCCAACAAGCCCATAAGCACGCAATTTGGCCCAGTAAAGCACGAGATATGGCCGTCCAAAGTCAGAGCTGCTGCAAGAGTGTGAGTGCATATGTTTGGTGTTCCCATTCGGTTCATGAACCTTTTCAGCTGCATTTGGACATGAGACCCTTCTTATACCAGGGGGTTAATGTAATTTATGCAGCCAAGGAGTTGTGGCATCTCAAGGAACTCATCTTTTCCCCTTCCCCTTGATTATTTGTAACCGACACATTAATGTGTCCGTTGGTGTGCCCTATGTTTATTTCTTGTAACTTATGCCCTTTCATTTGTGTTGTTCTCTACTATAAAAGGGGCTAGGCATGTGGGTTGAGGGATCCTCAGCTTGTACTCCAATTTCAAAGTAATACTAAGCCTTTGAGTGTTCTCTAGTGTGCTTGCTTGAAATCCTAGTCCTATATCTTAAGGTTGGCTACCTTAAGTGGTGCTCTAGGTTCTTTTTGCTCTCCTAGATGGTGAATCTTCTATATCCTAGATTGGGTAAAAAGAATAGCCCAAGACTAAGGATTGCGTGGCTCCCAAGTGGGATTATCTCAAACCAAAGTCTTGATTTATCCTCCCTTCACCTTTACCTTCGCTCCTTCATCACCCCCACATCCTACCCTTATTCTTTGAATTTGGTCACTTTGGACTCTCATATACATCATTCTAGAACTCCATTGGTTCCGCCTCTTCTACTCCATAAGTTGGCCAAGTTGCCGTTGAAGGTACTTGAGTTGAGCCTCAAGTTCGGCCTTCTCCTTAAGAGCTTGTTCAGCCACTGGAGAAGGGGTAAGGCTAGCGGACATGGTGACTTTGTGGTGGAAATTTGGTGTTTTGGGGCGAAAAGGGGCAGGCACGGTCGTGCTCTGTGGCACGGTGTGACCGTGCTGAGGTGCTGGAAATGGGGTGCTGCAGGTAAATGGCGGCACGGTCGTGCTGGGGTGGCACGGTGTGACCGTGCTACTTCTCTAGTTGGACACGGTTGGAAAATTTTGTGGGTAAGTGTTTGGGCTGTTTTGTGAGTTCATGTTTAGGATGCGTTTGGGCAAGGGAAGCTTGACCAAGAGAGTAGCCTAGGCTCTGATACCAAGTTGATGGAAGCTTGTAAAGACAAGAACAAGCTCACAAACTTGCTTCAAGGTAGAACACAGAATGAAGAAGAAGGAAAACTGAAAATGGAGAGGGGAAATCAAGAGTTTGGATAGTCAAGTGACCTTGCAAGGGATAATCCTAGGAGCCACCCTTGGAGAACACTTGGGCAATCTCTTTGTATCAACTAGTTACAGAATTTAATCACCTTCTAGTTGAGAGAAAGAGGCCTAGAGACGCACTTGAGTTGCCAAGCTCAAGATATAACACTCGGAATTTTGTAGAGAGAGTTTTTGAGAACTCACAAGCTCATGCATTCAAAGTTGCTTACAAAATGAAGGCCAAGCTGGTTTTTATCTTGCCTTGGCCGAGTTCCCCCCCTTCCCATGCAGCAAAAACAAGAGTAGTACATGTGGGTAAGAGTAAACACATTACATCCATCACTTACTAGCTTAACACCTCACTAACTAGCTTAGTCTACCTCATTAGGGCTCATGATGCCTCCCAAATGAGGTGTCAAGCTTACAAAGGTCCTAAAATGTAGCAAAGGAAGTCAATTCAGCAAGTGGGCAAACAAAACCCAAGGAAAAGAGCCCCCTTGTACCGGCTAGTGAAGGACCGGTTACAAGGGTGTTTTTCTTGTCCTTTTGGCTGGATAAAACCAACACAAGGGGGTGCTTTGAATAGGATTTGAACCCTTGACCTGATAAATATTTATGTCCCCTTCCATGCTGTAAAATTTCAGAAAGAAAGAAGTTGAGTTGGTGGTCCAAATTCCTCCTTGTTTCGGACAGTGCTGGATTGCCGCCTGGACTGCACGGTTGGAAACAACTTCCTGCTTGACTAACCAAATGACCTCCAAATCCCTTGCAACTTGTTTTATTGGATTCCTAACATCTTAAACTTAAAGAGAGGGGGCAAAGCAGTCAATTATCCCCTCACCTTCAAGTCCCAAAAGGTGCACAAAACCGGGCCAATTTCCGGTCGAATATGCCCAGGTTCTGTCCGTATGTTCCAAAGTGTTCTTGACCAATGCATGAACGTTCTTGACTTCCTTGGGGCTAGAATGGATGTGTTGGCTTGCTGGTTGCATGCTAGGAGCTTGTGCTTGATGGTCCCCATCAGAAATATTCAACTTATGATAAAGAATTCTATGCGATCGTGAGAAGTCTTGAACATTGGAGTCATTATTTGGTGGCCAGTGAGTTTATATTGCATTCGGACCATGAGGCCTTGAAGTATATTCAAGGACAACACAAGCTTAACTGACGACATGCCAAATGGGTGGAGTTCCTTCAATCATTCCACTTCACCATCAAGCATAAATCTGGGAAGTTAAACCAAGGAGCTGATGCCTTGTCAAGAAGGTATTTGCTTTTGTTCCAACTTGATGCATGCATCCTCAGATTTCAGCACTTGAAGTCTCTTTATAAAGGTGATGAAGATTTTGGAGAGCTTTACAATGAATGCACACGGCACCCAAAGGGAGATTTTTTGATTCAAGGAGGGTTTTTATTCAAGGGCCCTCGGCTTTGCATCCCTAAATGTGGAACTAGAGAGTTGCTCATTCGGGAGGTTTATGGTGGATCCTTGGCCGGTCACTTTGGGGAGAACAAAACTCTCCTCATGTTGAAAGAACATTACTATTGGCCAAGAATGAGCAAGGATGTTCAAGATGTATTGAAAAGGTGTGCTACTTGCCAAGTAGCCAAGAGCCACTTGCTGGCCCATGGCCTTTACATGCCCTTGCCGGTTCCCACTCTCCCATGGGAAGATGTGAGCATGGATTTCATGCTAGGGCTACCAAGGACCCAAAGGAGCAAGGACTCTATCTTTGTAGCTGTGGATCGCTTCTCAAAGATGGCACACTTCATCCCTTGTGCCAAGACAAATGATGCCACCCATATTGTCGAGTTGTACTTCAAGGAAGTAATGAGGTTGCATGGCATTAATATGATGTATCTGCCGAGGGTCCAAGCTAATACTCAAATTGAGAGTGAAAGCTTACAAACCAAGGGAGAATACAATCATGAGAAAACCAAGTGGCATATAAGATGTTGGTTGTGAGGCAACAAACATGTGAGGGAGGAATGGAACTTAGAATCAAGGGATTCTAAGTGAAAATCAAAAGGGAGTTTGATGTAATTTGATGTATATCACAAGGGATGAATGAAACCAAGTTACAAGCTACCAAGATTATGAAGCAACCAAGTGAAAACCACACGAATAGGTGTGGCACGGTCGTGCCTTTAGGCACGGGTAGGCCGTGCCGCTTTTCTGGTTTGTGACACCATGTTTCTTACTTTTGCACGGTTGAGTATGGTTTGAGGTTTGTGATGGAAGCTAGACTATTAGAGGTAGTCTAAGCCTTGAGTAAGCATGGGGATGGATATGTGAGTGGCTTGTAAATGAGGAAAGGTGGGAGAGAAGCAAAGTTAAGATTCACTAACTCCAAATTAAAGCTAGCAAACTTACTTTAACTCTCTTTGAATCTTTGAGTATAAACACCAAATGAGATAGAACTAAACTTGAAGAATGGATATAGAAACACCACCAAACTCAAGTTTAGGGCCCTTAAACTATGATTAAGATACAGATATCACCACTTAATCAAGCTTAAGACTTCACTTGAACACCACCTTAATCGACCTAATTAAGGATAAGCAAGTTAAGTATTTAAGAGGAACACAAGACACAAACTCTTTTCTTAATTTCAATACTCAAGCTTATTGTTACACAAAAGAGCAGCAAAGGCACTTATATAGCCTTGAGAATATATGAAAAAGGCTTTCCTTCTAGCCAAGGAAAGTCATTAAGCTAATCCTAAGCTAAGTAGTACATGGTTTAAGCTTAAACATACATAAGCTGAAAGTTTAAGCTACAAAACACAAGATTTCTTTCTTAAACACTTTCCTAAGCATTAAGAAACCTTGTTGACTCAATTTCCCTTCAAGGAAGGTAAGGGATGCACGGCTGCCACCTCAAAAGGCTGATGAATGCATGGCTGTCAAGTTGTTTTAGTGTGGCCGGTCCATAGCTTGTCATGTGTCGCCTTCTTCATGCTTCCACGTGTCATTCTCCTATGTGGCTGAGTGGCAGCTTACCAAGCAGCTCAAGTTGACCAAGTAGGCAAGCCTACACCTTAAGCAAACCCCTTGAAGGAGGAAAACTACTAGGCTAAGTAACCGGGTGTCAACCAGCCGATTTCTGCCTCAACGTGTCACGCATGCTTGACACATCAAATGCTGACTAATTGCTACGTTTCTTACATGGATGGAAACCTCAAGATGTCTAGATTACCCTAATTTTTGAATCATAGCATTTGGACGTCGTTTACCCCTTACATGAGCCTGATTTCCCAAACCGTGCAGATTGGACTCCAAAACAGCACAGGTTTACTAATTAGCTTAATTCACTAACCAATTGAACTCCAAATCTGGTAATTCCAATTGGACATGAAAGCTAAGATCTTGGGACCCAAAATATGTAAAAATACAAGATTTAAGCTAAACTACATCATAAGAAATAAAAAGAACAAAACCGGGTTCATCCTGGCCCTGCTGGGTAGTTTTGACACCTTGGGTTTAATTGCTGATTTGAACGACCAAATGAAGTCCAAATTGGATGAAACTTGATTTGTTGGAAATTTAACATCTTGAACTTCAAACCCATCAAAAAATATTAGACGTAAACCCTTAGTATGTTTGAGAAATTAAGCACACAAAAATGGATTAGCTGCTGGAATTAACCCTTGTCCTGCAGTTTCAGTGCTTAATCAAAACTTGGATGATTTATTCATCCTTAAACTAGCATAATAACATTACCTAATTGATTTGCTTCTTTTTAAATCAAGGGGCATGAAGGGATATGCATAATTCCCCCCTTGTTAAAAAAAGATTTACCCACAAATCTAATTAAGTAATTACCTTCCCCTTTTGAATCAAGTTTGGCTGAAATAAAATTAGCCAATCAAATAAGTTTCTTATGAACTTAGAGACTCTTTTCTTTACCTTCCCCTTGCCAATTGGAATGGTGGATGAAGGGGACTCTTTGAACATGCTTGGAACCACTTTCTCACATGCCCTTAATTCAGGATTAGGAACTGTAAGGAATGATTCTGAATTGAATTGACAGAAGGTTTTTTTGAGTGCTTTGGGTGTGGGTGGAGTGGGGGAAAAGGTTGATGGTTCACCAAAGGTCATGAAAAGAATACTTCGAATCTCTTTGCATTTTGGTGGGTGGTAAGTGTCTAAGGTGAGCATTTCACCTTCATCTGCCTCAATCTCTATCTCCTCAAGATCATCTTCTTCATCCTCTTCTTTTTCCTCCTCTAGTTCGACCTCCTCGGTTGCCTTCCATTCTGCTAAGGTGACAAACCTTCGGTTTGTACATTCTGATGCTAAGTGACCAAAGCCTTGGCACTTAAAACACTTTGGGATGTTTTTAGGAAGGGGTTTTTGATGTACTCATAGGAGGCAATGAGAGTGAGCAAGTTCAAAGGTAATCCACCCCCAAGGAAGTCCAAGAAGCCACCCAAGTCATGAGAAAACTCATAGAGGATCAAGGGTACTGCCCAACAATTCTGGTCAGTAAGTACAGTAACTTGGTGACCCTAATCACCTAGGCTAAAGGTGGTTTAGGCCCATTTAATTGCCTTGGGATTTAAGTTTAGGAAGTTAGCTTTCCAATAAAGCAAATTTCAAGTCATTTGGACTTCTTTTGCCCATCCAACTCAGCCCTTGAAGTCAAGCTATCCAAACTGCCCAGAAAAACCATTTCAGTACCCGGTTTTGATACTCCATTTTCTCTACCATTAGATGAACTTTGGAAATATCAAATCCACTTTTTGAAATCCTTTTGGAGTGTACTGAAAGGCCGGCAAAAGAGTTGGAAGTCAAATCCTTGGTTGGAGTTTCAAAAGCCAGCGAGTTCCCAAGAGATGCAGTCTGATGGCAGCAGATATATCCTTCACTTTCTCAGGGTGTAACTTTCAAACGGCTGGGAAATTGAAGCTGCAAGAGGCCTTTCTGGAAACTAGACTCTCAGAGCTTTCTCCCAGATTTGGAATCTACCCATTTGGGCAAGTATTTTGGAAGTTATGCTCATTGGAAGTTGGGACTGCAGATCTGAAAAGCACTGGCAGCTTTTTACTTTTGCTTTTGTACTTGTTGCTTTTTGGTCCCCCTTCCCCCTTTCCATTTGGCTGGTTGTTTGGCCTTGTTTTTCATGGGTTTTTGCTGAATGTTAAGGCTTATAAATATGGGAAGAACCTTAGCATGTAAGGCACTTTTGATGAATACATTTGGGTTGAGTTTAAATTCCCTTGTTTCTCTCTCTACTCTTGCTTGTCACTAGCCTAGCTCCCTAGTGTGGTGTTCAAGAGTCCTTAAAGATCAATTGAGTGGTGATATCTTACCTCACTTGATCCTTAAGGAGAGCTCTAAGTGAACTTGGTGGTGATATCTTATCCAAGTAAGCTTAGTTTATCTTCTTGTTCTATTGGTGCTCACAAACCCATCCTCTTTTCTCTTCCATTTGCTTCTGTACTTGAGATCCCTTCTTTGATCTTCATTTCAAGGTCCTAGAAGTGCATCAAGTGGTATCAGAGCTTTTGGCTACTGATGTACCCATGGGGAGCAAGGAGGGTGATCAAGTTCAAAGGCAATCCCACCCCAAGGGAGTCCAAGAGGCCATCCAAGTCATGAAGAAACTCAAAGAAGATCAATGCCATTGCCCAGCAGTTCTAGACAGCAAGTGCAGCAACTTGGTGTCCCCAATCACCTAGATTACAGGTGGTTTAAGTCCGTTTAATTGCCTTGGAATTTAAGTTTAGGAAGTTAGCTTTCCAATAAAGCAAATTTCAATTCATTTGGACTTCATTTGCCCATCCAACTCAGCCCTTGAAGTCAAGCTATCCAATCTGCCCAGAACAACCATTTCAGTACCCGGTTTTGATGCTCCATTTTCTCTATCATTAGATGAACGTTGGGACCATCAAATCCACTTTTTGAAATCCTTTTGAAGTTTACTGAAAGGCCAGCAAAAGAGTTGGAAGTCAAATCCTTGGTTGGGGTTTCAAAAGCAAGCAAGTTCCCAAGAGGTGCAGGCTGATGGCAGCAGATATATCCTTGCCTTTTTCAGGGGGTAACTTTCCAACGGCTGCGAGTTTGGAGCTGCAAGAGGCCTTTCTGGAAACTAGACTTCGAGAGCTTTCTCCCAGCTTTTGAATCATCCCATTTGGAAAAGTATTTTGGAAGTTATGCCCATTTGAAGTTGGGGCTGCAGTTCTGAAAAGCACTGGCAGCTTTTACTTTTTGCTTTTGTACTTGTTGCTTTTTGGTCCCCCCTTTCCCTTGTCCTTTTGGCCGGTTGTTTGGCCTTAGTTTTCATGGTTTTTTTGCTGATTGTAAGGCCTATAAGTAGGGGAAGAACCTCAGCATGTAAGGCATCTTATGAATGAATGCATTTGGGTTGAGTTTAAACTCCCTTGTTTCTTTCTCTACTCTTGCTTATCACTAGCCTAGCTCCCTAGTGTGGTGTTCAAGGGTCCTTAAAGATCATTTGAGTGGTGATATCTTATCTCACTTGATGCTTAAGGAGAGCTCTAAGTGAACTTGGTGGTGATATCTTATCCAAGTAAGCTTAGTTTATCTCTTCATCCCATTGTTGCTTGCAAACCCATCTTCTCTTCACTTCCACTTGCTTCACTACTTGAGATCCCTTCTTTGATCTTCATTTTAAGGTCTTAGAAGTGCATCAGCTACTCTCCTAGGCCATAGCTTCCAACCCCAAAGACATCCCCTTAACCCAAACACAAAAATCAGCCCAAAACTTCACTAACTGTAGTTTGCACCTACGTTTGGCAGCAAAACGGCACGGCCACACTGTGCTGAAGCGCATGACCGTGCCACAGCCCATTCTCACCATTTCAACACAGCAAAACAGCACGGCCTGCCCGTGCCCTGGAGCACGACCGTGCCCTACCCAACCGTGCTAACACACCATTCCTCTTTCAAAAAGAACCAAGATGTCTTCAGGCACTTCTCTAGAAGAAAAGTTTGAGCAACTCATGAAGCTAAATGCCGAAAAGGACGCTCAACTTGGGTATCTTAGGAAGCAATTAGACCAAGCCATGAGGAACAACCGAAGGGAGCTTCAAAGCTCTCACTCTAGTGACTCTCAATCGGTGGGAGAAGAATTCGAAGGCAACCCATTTGCTACAAGTGATGAAGATCTTGAGAGGAGGCCAAGAAGGGCAAGGAGAGGCAAACAACTTGCCTTGGATTTCAAGGTGGAGATCCCGGAGTTTGAAGGCCAACTCAACCCGGATGAATTCATAGAGTGGATGAACACCGTTGAAAGGGTCTTCGAGTACAAAGATGTGCCGGATGACAAGA
>JAKOGI010000496.1:0-22500 GCA_029747015.1 Carnegiea gigantea
ATATATATATATATATATATATGCATACGTGTGTGTTTATATATATGTTTATTTGTTCATGTGTGTGCATGCGCACGCAGTTGTGGATGTCTATATATGTATAGGTATGTGTTTGTGTAAATGCACACCCACCTAATTATTCACTTACCCATTAAGATTTTCAAGTAATATGCAATTACATATCATTAAAAATTTAGTTGACATACCGGATTGCGTAATCACTCTCTAAAGCTCAGCAAATGCATCATAATTTACATTTTCATATTTATTTTAATTTTTTGTTCTTATCTATAAAAAAGGGTGAACAGGAGAACGATAATCAAGTAAGTGGATTGCCTTGCTTAATCCCTTTAGGTAAACGCGTTAAATAGGTGTTTTTTTGTGTCAAGAATTTCGATCTAAACCTAACCCATTTAATTAAATGGTTTGAAAATGTCAAAGCATTTAATTAGATAACTTAAAATTTTGTACCCAAATCCGCTTAAATTCGTGCGGATTTTGAATTGATAACCGTGTCAAATTAACTTTGCCAACGTACGAGCACGCACACGTATTACAGGCACAAACACACAAACACACACACGTATCTTTTCGCTTTGTAATTTAATAGCTTTGGTAAACTTATATCCAATCAAATCTATTAGTCTAAACCATATCCATAATGATATCTTTAGTTTTATCAAATGAAAGAAATATAATATCAAGATCATGTGATGAAATTAATAAAACCGTTATATAGTCTCATGTATTATGGAAAAAAATACGTCAAGATAAGCATGTCGTCTTATACTCAATTCTCACATGTAACTTAGGTAAATGTTGCTTCACAATGTACATTTGACTCATAGGTAGGTCCAAACACATGTTTGTTAATATAAACAAAATACATGGAACCGATCATAAATATACATATGAAATAGGGTAATTATAAAATCAAGTCACTAGATAATTTCATATATAATACTAATTTTATTGTTTGTTATGAACAAAATAAATCTGTGACTCCTTTTAAAGTCAACAAATATGTGTAATACCTAGACCACTGGGAGGGAGAAGCTTGAGTTGGTATTAGGGCAAGGGGAACGAAGGAAGAGAAGAAGAAACTGGTGAAGTTTTGGATTAGTTAAGGTAAGTAAATTCTCCCATCTCCATCTTTTTAAAATGTGATTAGGTCATTCATTAAACACATGCATATAAACACTTGAATGCATATTTAGATTTAATATTTAAACATAGACTGAAAGCGTGAATTCTAATCCTTCAATTGAATACGTCCACATATATAAAACTGGCCCTCCAAACTTTGCTTCCTCAGTTAAGTGCACAAGTAGATGCACCATAATAGTGAAAAGACTAGGTGGGAATAGTTTCTTCATTCTACATAGTGTCATAGCCACATTAGCTCCAACTTCATCTAGCTTCTCAACAGTAAGCTCTTTGGTGTATAGCTCCTTCATAAATGTCAATAGAGCCCATATAATATCTACAAGATCATTGTCTTTTGCTGCCCTTAATATAATCAGAAGCAAGTCTTGCATAATAGTGTAGCAATCATGGTTTTTCAAATTGAACAACTTACAATCCTTCAAATTAATGTAACGGGATATGTTGCTTGTGTACCCGTCGAGGACTCTTAGATGCTTTAAAACACTAAGTAGTCATGTCTTCTATTCAGATGACAAAGTGTAAGGAGTGCTTGGGAGTTCGTATTTGCCATTTTGTAGTAGAATGGGATGTAGTTCTGGCCTTATGACTTGAAGATCTTCTCGCGCCTTTAAGTTATCTTGAGATTTTCCCTCAAGGTTCAATAATGTCCGTAACAAATTGTCACATACATTCTTCTCAATATACATCACGTCTAAGTTATGGTGAAGAGTGTTGAACTCCCACTATCGAAAATTGAAAAATATGCTTCTTTTTTTTCATATTTGTTGATCGTCCTATTCGTCAGTGTCCATATGTTGAGTTTCATCCTTACCATAAGTAAATGTAGTTCCCGATAACTGAGCTAACACAGCACTTCTATTAGGAGGCTATGGAGTCCAACTATGCTTCACATTCCCATCAAATCCACCAGCATCATATCAAAATGGCTGGTCTTTAGGCAACCATCGTCTATAACCCATGTAACAAAACTTATAACCATTTTCTAACCAAACAGCTTGTGTACCTTTTGCACAAGATGGATAAGCAAAATGCCCTCTGTACTCCACCCAGATAAATTAGCATATGTAGGAAAGTCATTAATAGTCCAATGAAGAACACCCTGCAATTTAAAATGCGTCCTAGTTTGTGCGTCAAATGCATCTACACTTTCCCATAATTGTAACTACTATTTTATTAATGGCTCAAGAAAAACATCAATATCTATACCTGCTGCCTTTTCCCCTACAATGATCATAGAAAGAATGATAGAGGGTTGTTTCATGCAAATCCATGGTGGTAAATTATAGGGAGTTAACAAAACTGCTAAAGTGCTATGAGTACCACTCATAACACGAAAAGGATTAAATCCATCACTTGCAAGCCCCAATCTAATACTAAGTGGATCTTCCGCAAAAGTAGAATTTTTCTCATCAAAATCTTTCCATACCTTACCATCTGCACGATGCCTAAGGATGCCATCCTTTATCCTACATTTATGATGCCAAACCATATCTTCAGTGATTTTAGAGGACTTGTACATCCTAAGTAGCCTCAGAATAAGGGGAAAATAATGTAAAACCTTATTTGGCAATTTTTTTTCCTCGTCTCTCTATCAGGAAGTATGACACTTATCGCACTCTTTTTAGTTTTCCCTCCCAGCCCAATATATGCAATCATTAGGACAAGTATGGATTTTTTCATAGTAATGTCCCAAATCCTTTTTTTAACTGCTTACATTTACTCCAAGATAATGAAAATGGATTAATTTAAGGAAACATGGTAGACAAAAGTTCAAGCAACATATCAAAGGACTTAATTGACCACCCATGTATGGATTTCAGATGAAATAAATGTAAAAGGAAGGAGAATTTCGAAAATTTCAACCCTGCAAATAATTCTTGTTCAGCTTGTGTCCAACATATTCAATGTCCTCTCCCTCATTCAGTAAATCATTGCAATCAGGTTCATCATCAAATTCAGCATACTCCCCAATCATAGGAATAGTTCCTCATTTAGATTGCACTATTCATTCATAGAGAATTTGTGGCTTTCTGAATTAAAATGAAGCCAAAGTTGCATCCTTGCAAATTAATAATTTACAATGTGCAATATAATTTTTTAGTTGAATATGCATTATAAATTCAGGCCAATAAACAGACTCATTTCTACACGTCAATACTAGATATAAATATGCATAAGGAATTCAGGCCAACAAACAATGCATATAACTGCTCATAGGCATGCAGATCTAGACTAAAAAGCAAGAGAGTTAAAGACTCATGGGTCACTTTCATGCAAAATTGACATCTGGGTTGAAGTAATCTCCACATTCTGCAAATGTAAGCTCAAAAAAGACATCCAGCAAAAAGAAAATTAAAAAATGGAGAAATTGTAGCTTATGAAAAACAAACAACTTAATGAGAGCGTATATATAGCCCTGATTAAGGAATAGAAAATCCTTAATCAAGGACAATAATAATTCCTAACATAGTTGCATGTAATTTGAGACAACACCCCCAAACAAAAGCAAATAGTTGAAAATCATTAATTCATGAAACTACTAGAATATAAGATTTAATTACTGCCCTTATCACTCATTTGAACCTAAAGAAAAGTAAAAGATTTACTATTGCGACAAAAAAAAACCAACAATGAATCTATGTGCATTTTAGTTCAGAACTCAGTTCTCCATATATAACTCTTATTATCCCCTTTTTCTTAGTACTTCTTGAAAGCTTGACCACATATATGTATAATTCATTACATGACACACTTCATTTATAGCAAACTTTACATTTTATGTCCCATAATTAGAAGTATGAAGTTAATTGATTCATCTTAATTAGGTAATTATGGGGCTCAAGGAATGAGTGGTTTCATGAATGAAAGCAAGATGATCGATCTACTGAATAGTTCTGATTATGTTCCTTATTATGACGATAAGGATGGGGATTGGATTCTTGTTGGTGATGTTCCATGCGAGTAAGCTTTCTTTCACTTTCCCCATTAACCTTTTTTTAAGCTGATGAAACTTACTAGTCTAGTGGTTAATAATAAAGTCTTTACACATTAATGAAGGGATGTCCCATGGGAGCAAGCTTTCTTTCACTTTCCTCTTTAGTCTTCTTTTATATATATATATATATATATATATATATATATATATATATATATATATATATATATATATATATATATATATATATATATATATATATATATATATATATATATATATATATATATATATATATATATATATATATATATATATATATATATATATATATATATATATATATATATATATATATATATATATATATATATATATATATATATATATATATATATATATATATATATATATATATATATATATATATATATGTATATAAAACTAATGAAAATTAGCCTAGTAAAGTATAAGTATTACTATATTGTATTGTCTTCTGTGGTTTATTTGAGCTTAAAATTTTTTTAAAAAAAAGCTCTTTATATTTTTGTTTGTCTAAATTTTAATTATTTACTTTTTCTGAACTAGAAGTTAGCCTCTTGGTCATCCCTTGCTTATTGATCTTTATATATATTGTTTAAGAACTAATTATAAATTTTTTTCTAATTAATTAGCTTAATTGTTCTTTTTTTCACTGTTAATTAACTGTCCTTTAAGCTATGACGTTCATGATATCCTGTGAAATGCTTCGCATAATGAAAGGAAAGGAAGCTGCTAGGCTTGGTTAGTAATTAATTCTCCTTTTTGATTGTCATTTCTCTCTTAATTTCCTGTTATTAGGGGAAATTTCCTATGAAGAAATGATTAAATAAAAGCATACCTGTATATCTATTATTGGTATCTATATGTCAGCATATCAGACCCCCCCCCCCCCCCAAAAACAAAAAAAAGGAAAAGGCAAAAACCTAATCGTGACTCTCACTTTTTAAATATACCACTTAGGTTTAGAACATATTCACCCCTTGGGGTGCGGCCCTTCCACGGACTCTGCGTAAACGCGGGATGCTTGTGCACCGGGTTGCCTTTTTTTTTTTTTTTTTTTAGGTTTAGAACATATTGCATGAAGAATGTTGTGAACTTGGGAAGACACCTTAGATTTCTTGTTATTGCCTAATTAGAAGACGAATTTCCTTTCATATTTTAGTGTTTTTTATGATCCTTGCCTTCACTTGAAAAATTTCAGCAAATATTTAGAAATTATTAATTCAATTACGAGGATTTCAATTGAATGACCTCCATACAGTCATGTGGGTAATATAAGGTTGCTTACAAGTTATATCAGACCCTCCTATAACCCAGCCCCCTTCAACTGAAAATTTC
Organism: Carnegiea gigantea; assembly: GCA_029747015.1. NCBI lineage: Eukaryota > Viridiplantae > Streptophyta > Magnoliopsida > Caryophyllales > Cactaceae > Carnegiea > Carnegiea gigantea. The sequence continues at coordinate 5,483 of JAKOGI010000496.1, forward strand.
AATTGAGGGTCCTGATAAATAATAATAGGACAAACTGACTTTTATATGATATATATATATATATATATATATATATTTGTTATGCAAGTTTTCAAATTCAACATAATGCACTTCTCGATGTTTTTTCAGCTCCAAGGGCTATGGAGAAGTGCAAGAATAGGAGCTCAACTAGAAATTAGGACCAACTTGCTCTTTTGATCTTGAGGTCGCCACCAAATTCAGTTATACAAAATAACTGTTAGATGAAGAGAAGAACATGCAAGGGGGAGGCTCAAACACATCTAAAACTAAAAGGTATGCCTATTACGTAAGATTATAATATTTTGTTAAACTCTGTTGAGTTGTATGAAGTGAAACCATAGGGTTATAACCCAACCAAAGCTGCACATAGTACTTAAATTTGTTTACTAAGTGATAAAACTTTTTTAATTAAGATGTCATGAAAATCACATTAGTGAATACTCCTATCTCACTAAAATCACATTTGAAAAACTATAATAATAACCACTTCAGAAGAAAGGATGACGTGCAGTGAAGAACAAACTACAATTCTTTCTCCTTCTACATAGAGTATACAATTTTTCACCCCAAGTGATTTTTTTGGTTTTTGGGGGGGGGGGGACTTCAAGTCTACAAAATGAAAATAATTTAAGTACTTCATATTATAGGTTTGGATATAGATGACTTCAAGAGGAAATAAGCGTATCTACATTTATTTCTATTTGAATTCACTCTCCCCCTACAATCATCATTTATTTCTATTTGAATTGAATTAACATGAAGTTTTACTTGACATGAGCATTGATAGAAACCTATTTAGATTTAGACATAAACTTCAATTGAACAAACTCAAACTACACCTAATGCAAATCGAAAAAAGTTTACCAAATCAAATATTAGTCTATCAACGTTGACTCCCTAAAAGAAAATTACCTCATTCAAAATCATACTAAATTTCAATCTTATGAATCCTAATATACATTACCCTGCACCACACTTATATACAAAGTTTGGCTTCTATCTTTTCCCCTGCCAAGAATAGTACATGTTGGAACACTAAGGTCTAACTCTGAGAAATCGGGATTAATATTACTGCTACTACTCAATTCTTGCAAGAGTGGTGTCTATAAAGCTTTGTGTCTCTCTCTATATTCCACCTGTGATGCCAAGATAACAACCACCATGAAAAAACCTCCCAAGAATCACATTATGCTGACTTTATTCCTGCAAAAGATTCCACCATTGCATCTCTCTCTTTCTCCCTCTGTGTGAGCATTTCTTTTCATAGTCTACTGGGCCCATGTTGATCTCTTAATTCCCATTCATTTCCTCAATCCCATACACCCTTTTTCAATAGTTTGAAGAAAGAAACAACTCAAGATATTTCAATCTTGTGAACCCAGATGGATCTATTTGATTGTTTCATGTTCTTCTCTGCTCCCCTCCTTTTTCTGGGCAGAACTCCTGGGGCTACTTTTGAGGATGCTGATCCGATTTACAAGTATGCAAATTAATTGTTAAGTTCAATTACTTCTATATTGCTTAATCCCATACTAATTCTGAGTTGATTATTATGTGGGCATGTTTGATTTAGATGCAACGTTGGTGGTTTTTGATTGGATTGTATTGGTTTACAAGGAGGAATATTTTTCAGATTCTACCTACTATCATCCAAATTCACCTTAGTTTGCGAGGTCACTCAATTCGAGATTTCAGCTCACACAACATTCTTCAAGCCCTACAACTCTTGCTATATTTCAAAGTTCAAGCCCTATAATTCAAAGATCAGAGAAAGAAAGTGATTACCTGCTACAGTCCTTGCTGCAGAGAAGGTAGGACATGTTGGAATCATAGAGGAAACGCCGAAATTAGTGACGACAACCAGTAAGATCGTACAAGAGCAACGAAAGACTCGAGCATGAGCAGATGCTGCGAAAACTCACTCAACGGCCAATGCTGGAACCCTTGCCGCCGAGCAAAAGCGCCGCCGAGCAAAACCACCGTGACCAGAATAAGGGTTTTGTAAAGAGAGGAAGGGACGCCGACCGCGAGATGATGAACCAACATTGGCAGACCGCGTTCGAGAGTCAAGATGCAAGTCTCCATTTCTAGCTATTTTCTTTTTTTTTAAATCTAAAGTTCAATTGGCCGACAAACTTAAAATAAATTTCAAAAATTTAGAAAAATAGCTGCCACACTTAATATCCGTACTAAGGTTCCCTATCCATGAAATACAAGTCTCCACGTTTATTATTTGTGGACATACGTTAATTAATTACCACCACTTTTGTAAGAGCGGTTATATTTTTCATCCCTTATTATGTATAGCGATAATTTCAAGCGCTCATTTTTACTTATTTTCCCGCTACTCTTAATCATGTTAAATAAGAATTGAAGCATGCCCCTTGCAGTGACAGTACTCTTCTTCAACATAAGAGGTTGTCAATGGAAACGTATCCACGCTCTTTGGTGTGGGGGCATTTGGTGGGTGTGAAATTTCTTACTAAATATCAAAATAGGGGCCAATCTTTAAACCCTATGTCATTTTGTGTCAGAATCATCTAAGCAGTTAGGGCGATCGTAACAAGCTCTTTTGAAATTCATCTCACTAGGGGATCATTTTCAGGGAGTTTATTTCCACTTATATGGTTTTAATGATCCTGTAAAATCTTTTCCTTCTCTTTCTTACAAGAAGTAGCTCTAAACTTCTCCTTTGAAGAAGAACTACATGGTACTTTAGAAAACCTTAATTGGACTTTCAGCTGAGCTAAAGGCTTGATGTATATGCTTGATAACATAGATAGGTGCCCTTGGAGTCTACTTTTCATTAAAAATTATGTCGATCTTATGGATCTTGTGGGTCAGATATGGGGTCGCAGATTAGCCCACCAAGTATAGTATATAGGATATAAAATTTAGCCCTAGTGTCTTGACCACAAAAGACAACAAAAGTTTGAGCAAGGTCTATCACATTTCTTCTCAATATGAGATGTCTAGATAAACCAAAATTGTTCGACTATACTCCTTCGTCAAATCTGAACTAATGAGCAAATTGATTCGGTTAATAGGGCTCCAAAGTTAGTTTATATGTAAGCCATCCTAGAAGCTGTTGATTATATTTAGTTTTGATGATAACAAATCCAAGAATAACATATTTGTCTAAGTAATGTTGTTCCAAACAAGCTCTCCAAACAGAGCCTAATACACCGTTGTTCCTACATCGCTATTTGTGATATTTTATTAACCTGGTGGCTAAATGTTGAGAACAAGTCTTAGGAACAGGTTCCGAGCTTCAGTGACACAAGATCAGCAAACAACACATATGATTTAAGTCTTGAGGAACATTCAGCTACACAAGATCACCCAAGGAATCAAGGTGACCAAGGTGTTTTGGAGCAGCATATTCACTCTTGACAAGACAACTAATTCTTACAAGGAGTCTTGGTTAATTTAGTTTTTATCTTTTAGACTCTTGTTAATATGCCAATCTTGAAAGTATCATTTTTAGCACTTCTTGAAAACGGTTTTCGAAAAGTTGCTTTGGGACACCATTTCCAAACAACCCTGCAAACAGGGTGCCTAGGGTGTTCTCAAAAACTACAGCAGCTACATCAATCTTATCTGAAAATTTGCTTCGGTTGGCTGCCAGATCTAAAAAGATTTGTTTTGAATTTGAAAAAAAAAAAATTGCAAAACCGTTTTTGCTAAAGATTTCTCTTGAAAGATTCTTATCCCTTATTTTTAGGTCTTGATTGAATTTAGGATAAATCAAGATTTTATTCTTTTCAAGCTAGATTACTCGGCCAAGATATTTTAAGAAAATCTTCTCTCCTCTCTTAGCCATTGGAAATCTTTGGTGAATCTTCTAAGCGATTAAAAATAGAGGATTTTCCCTATCTTTTGAAAAGAATAGCCGTTGGGTTGTGCGTTTAAATTTTGAAATTCTCTCTCCCATTTGATAATCCGGTTTTTACAAAGAAGTAAGAGATTTTTAGAGCTGAATTCAAAGAGAAAAACCGTGAGAAGATTGTGCTTAACTGAGCTTTCAATTTCTTGGCATAATAGGACTTCATTGTACCTTACATCTGCTTAAGTCAGAAGCACCCCAGTAAGGCGTTTTGTACCCCTGTTCTCAGAACAGAAAGTGAGTGAGTGTGTCCTCAGTCGTGTGGACTTTGGACGTGTCCTATCTGGTGAGATTGGACGTGGTGTAACCTGTCTTAGGGAAGAAGGTTATGTGGGTTACAAGTTGTAACAAGGAGTGTTGCTTTTGTAACGTTTTCAGCCCGTTAGTGAAGTGGTTAAATCCTACACGAGGTAGGTCGTGGTTTTTCACACCTCAGTTGGGCTAGAGGTGTTTTCCACGTAAAAATTGTGTGTGCTTTATTTCCGCATTTATTACTTTGAATTTCGCTACTGAATCAATTGAGAACAACCGCTACAAACAAGGCGTAAGGTTGTTTGTGATTTACAAACAATCTCTGCAATCAAGTGCTACGGTTGTTTGTCAGTTATTAGGCGAAAATCGACCACCACAATTCACCCCCCTCTTGTGGTTGTGTACTCTTGGAATTCAACAAGTGGTATCAGAGCAGGTTCTCTCAAAAGGGCTAACACCTTGAGAGATTCTGAAGATGAGTACACCACAAGGAATCCTTGAAGGGCAATCCATTACTCGTCCACCCTATTTCAACGGCCAACATTATAGTTGGTGGAAGAATAGGATGGAGAACTATATTCAGGCAGAAGATTATGAATTATGGATGCTCATCAAGAACGGGCCCCTTGTTCCCACCAAGGTGCTTGAAGATGGTAAGAAGGTTCCCAAGGAACCCATAGAGTTTGATGGTGAAGACTATAAGAAAATGGAAAAGAATGCCAAGGCCAAGAAGCTATTATATTTTGGCCTAGGTCCAGATGAATATACACGTATCTCGGAGTGTGAGTCAGCTCAGGAGATATGGAATGCCCTCCAAGTAGCTCATGAAGGAACAAGTTAAGTCAAACAATCACGTATTGAGCTACTTATGAGGCAATATGAGTTGTTTGATATGGGTGATCGTGAGAACGTGATGGATATGTACACACGCTTCACCACATAACAAACGAGCTAAAATCCCTGGGAAAATCCTTCACCACAGAAGAGCTGGTGAGGAAGATTCTAAGGATTTTGCCTCGGTCTTAGGAAGCGAAGGTGACAGCCATCCAAGAAGCTAAAGACATGAACAAGATCACTCTCGACGAGTTGATTGGCAATCTTCAAACCTATGAACTCAGAAAGAACTCACAACAAAAAGAGGAGCAGAAGAAGGATCGTGGGCTTGCCTTGAAAGCACAAGAGGATGATGACTCTGACCTTGAGGATGAAGAGATGGCCTTAATGACAAGAAAGTTCAAGAAATTCTTCAAAAAGGTCAAAGAAAACAGCAAAAGAAAAGACTTCAGTAAGTCCAGAAACACCCCCCGAGAACAGTTCACAGGGTGTTTCAAGTGTGGCAAACCAGATCACATTGTGAAGAACTGTCCACTACTTCGAGAAGAGCAAGAGCAAGAACACCCCAGGAAACAAGGTAGAAAACAAGCTGCAAGCAGTTCTGGGAGACGATTCTCGAAGGCTATGCTTGCTGCCTGGGGAGATTCCTCTGAGGATGAAGGTGAGTCTGAAACTGATGAAGGTGCTGTAGCTCTCATGGCACAAAGTGACACGGATTCAGATGATGAATCAACAAACAGTCTTACTGATCTCAAGAACAGGGTACGTGGTCTCAATAAAGCAACTCTCGAAGAACTTTTGTATACCTTGATGGATACTTGTGCTGAATTGAAACGAGATGTCCGAAACCTAGAACTAGAAAATGAGATCCTTAAAAATGAAAAACTGGGCTTACATGAAAATATTAATACGCTCAAAGAAAACCTCTTTATAAAATAAGGAGATTATTCTCGATTGGAGGAAAAACTCTTTGAGGTGGAAGGAATGGTTGAGTCCTTGCTCAGGGAGAACAAGGGTTTGCATGCTAATATAGAAAAACTGGAAACCGAGCTTATCACAACCAAGCACTGGAACAAGTCCTCACAAGCCCTTGATTGGTTAAACACTCACCACAGTCGAAACAAAAAGGGACTTGGATATAAGCCTAAACGAACAGTTTACCCAATTCATAGAAAGTATGTGGGATTACCTGAAAACATTGTTTGCTTTCATTGTGGTAAAACTGGTCACTATCGATATTCATGTCCTCTGAGAAGGTATGTCATTGAAAAAATGAAAGGTATGTGAAACAAATCTGGATTAGAAAAGATGAGCTTTACTTGTCTAAAAGAATGGGACCCAAGTGGATCTGAGTTCCCAAAACTAACCTGTGATTTGTTTTGCAGGCTGAAGTGAGAGAGAACAACCCCACAAACAACCCAGCAAACAGGGTAAGAAACACCCTGTCAAACAGATCAGAAAACAACCTTGAAAACAGGCAGCTGTGGTATGTTGATAGTGGGTGTTCGCGGCATATAACTGGAGAAAAATCAAACTTTCTCTCACTTACAGCTTCAACCGGTGGGAGCGTGGCTTTTGGCAACGGCAAGTCTGGGACAATTATCGGTGTAGGTTGCATTGGTAAAACTCTCTCCCACTCAATTGATAATGTGCACTTAGTTGATGGTTTAAAGCATAATTTACTAAGTGTGTCCCAACTGTGTGACAAGAACAACCTAGTGGTGTTCTCACGAACACATTGCTTGGTTGTCAATGTCAACACAGGAGATGTCGTATTAAGGGGGAAGCGACACAAAAATGTTTACAAAGTATGTATTTCCACTCTTTCCCAAAACAACCTGACTTGTTTGAGTGCTGTGAATGATGATATAATACTCTGGCACAAGAGACTAGGTCATGCAAGCCTTACTCTTTTAAACAAACTTGTTTCAAAAGACCTGGTTATTGGACTACCTTCCATCAAATTTAATAATGACAAGGTATGTGAAGCTTGTGCAAAAGGCAAACAAGTCAGATCTTCTTTTAAATCGAAAAAGTGTGTAAGCACTACCCGACCTCTAGAATTATTACACATTGATTTGTGTGGTCCCATGAGGATAACTAGTAGAGGTGGGAAAAAGTATGTGCTTGTTGTAGTGGATGATTACTCTCGATTTACTTGGACCTTGTTTTTGGCATCCAAAGATGAAACCTTTGAGAATTTTATTGCCTTTCTCAAAAAGGTTGAAAAGAGAGTAGGATACTCCTTAATTAGCTTGAGATCTGATCATGGAACTGAGTTTGAAAATGCAAGTTTTATCAACTATTGTAATGAACATGGTGTTGATCATAACTTCTCAGCTCCAAGAACACCCCAACAAAATGGGGTGGTTGAGCGCAAAAATCGCACCCTGGAAGACATGACCAGAACAATGCTTATTGCCAGTGGTCTTCCTAGGTATTTCTGGGCAGAAGCATTGAACACCTCATGTTACATTATAAATAGATGCATGATCAGACCCATTTTGAACAAAACTCCTTATGAACTTTTCAAGGGCAGAAAACCCAATATTACGCACCTAAGAACATTTGGTTGTAGGTGTTTTGTGCATAATAATGGGAAGGATGCCTTAGGAAAGTTTGACCCTAGGAATGATGAGGCAATATTTCTTGGCTATTCTTCTCACAGCAAGGCATACAAAGTCTTTAACAAAAGGACCTTCTGTGTTGAGGAAAGTGTGCATGTGCTTTTTAATGAATCTAACTTGTTGAGTGAGAATGATGCATAGGAAGATGAACTTGAATTAGGTCTTGTTCGAAAAGAAGTGTTGCTCCAAGATAAACGAGGTAAGAACACCATGGAGAAAACAACTCCTGAAGGTGTTCCTCAGAACAGCAGGCAAGGTGAACACCAAACAGGAGAAAACACCGTTGAACCCTATTCGGGACCATGTTCTTCAGGAATAGGCTTACAAACAGGTGCAGAAACAGGTTCAGGAGATGATCGTAAGCTTGATATTACGACTAGAGTAGAGCATGGGTCTGTGGATCCTCTTACTCCACGACCATGGAACTACCATAGTTCACACCCCCTTGATCAAATCCTGTCTGATATTAATAGTGGAGTGCAAACTAGGTCTAAGCTTAAGAATTTCTGTGCTTTCTATGCTTTTCTCTCTGATATTGAGCCAAAGAGTGTAAATGGAGCTCTTGCAGATTCAGATTGGGTCACGGCAATGCAAGAAGAGCTCCATCAATTTGAAAGAAATAAAGTATGGCACCTTGTACCTAAACCTGCAGAGAGAACAATCATTGGAACCAAGTGGGTGTTCCGAAACAAACTGGATGAGTCAGGAACAGTCACTAGGAACAAGGCACGGCTGGTTGTTCAAGGGTATAATCAAGAAGAAGGGATCGATTATGAAGAAACCTTTGCACCAGTTGCTAGAATTGAGGCTATTCGAATCTTAATAGCCTTTGCAGCTCATATGGAAATCAAGCTATATCAAATGGACGTGAAAAGTGCATTCCTCAACGGATACCTTAAAGAAGAGGTGTATGTCAAACAACCCCCTGGTTTTGAAAACAGTGAATTTCCTAACCATGTTTTCAAACTTGACAAAGCTCTTTATGGCCTAAAACAAGCTCCTAGAGCTTGGTACGAACGGTTGTCAAGTTTTTAATTGAAAATGATTTTAGAAGAGGCAAGGTAGACAATACCTTGTTTCTAAAATCTAAGGGGAAACATTTATTGATTGTCCAAATATATGTTGATGACATTATATTTGGTGCAACTCATCATGATTTATGCAATGAATTTTCAAATATGATGAGGAGTGAGTTTGAGATGAGCATGATGGGTGAGCTTAACTTTTTCTTAGGCTTACAAATCAAGCAAACTCCAAACGGCACCATGATCCATCAACAAAAGTATATCAAGGAGCTACTTAAGCGTTTTGGGATGGAGTTGGCCAAACCCGTAGACACTCCTATTTCTCCTTCAACCAAGTTGGTTATGGATGATGGGAGTCCCTCAGTGAGGAGAAACTCTATAGGGGCATGATTGGGTCACTCCTATACCTAACCGCTAGTAGACCAGATATTGTTTTTAGTGTTGGTTTATGTGCCCGTTTTCAGTCTAATCCTAAGGAAACTCATCTTAAGGCTGTGAAACGGATACTAAGATATTTAAAACATACACCCAATTTAGCCTTATGGTATCCTAGAGGTTGCAATTTTGATCTTGTTGGATATGCTGATGCTGACTATGCTGGATTCCTAGTTGATAGAAAGAGTACCTCAGGTATGGCTCACTTTCTTGGACCTTGTTTGGTATCTTGGGCTACCAAGAAGCAACATTCTGTTGCCATGTCCACAGCAGAAGCTGAATATGTTGCAGCAGCTTCATGTTGTGCTCAACTGTTGTGGATAAGGCAACAGCTTAAGGACTTTTGTGTTGACATTGGATGCATTCCTATTTTTTGTGATAACACAAGTGCAATTAACATTGCCAAAAATCCATGTCAACATAAAAGAACAAAGCATATTGACATTCGACATCATTTCTTGAGAGATAATGTTGAAAAGGGTTTAATCTCTATGAATTTTTGCACAACGAAAAATCAAATTGCTGATATATTCACTAAGGCACTAGCTAGAGATTAATTTGAGAGAAATAGACTGGAACTAGGGTTGGTGAGAACACCCTGAGATACCTGTTTCCAGAACATGAACTGGGTTTGGTAAGATCAACCTTTACACCCTGTTCTCTCCCCCTGTTTGCAAATCTTATTAACAACGGATGTGATTGCATACACTCGAATTGCGTGCATTTTGTCTCTCCTTATCCACTTAGTGCAGCATAAGGGGATGTACTGGAGCCGCCTTAATACCATTAAGTCCAATCAAGATCAGACGGCAAAGAACAGGCATAACGAAGAGAACAGGTACGCCCCTTGGTTGCTCGATGTGTTTTTTTTCCTTCCCAAGGCACAAGCTTTTAATGCTCATACCCGTTGCAAACCGAGAAATCTTCTAAAGATTTTGGGTGCCCTCTCTCTCTCTTTCTTTATATGCCCTGTTCTCAGTTCTGCCGTTCATCTCGCACACAAGCAAAACCTGAAAACCCTGCAAAAACCTTAAACCCTAATCTCTCTCTTCTAGCAACAATGGCTCCCAACAACTCCTCTCAATCAAAAGCCCTCGTTCTTGCATCCTCAATCCCTGCTCCCCCTCGCCCAATCCTGTACAAGCCTTTCAAATTCCTGAAAAGCTTGTTCCTACAATCAGTGGGAATGGGGATGGATGATATTCCCTTCGAGTGTGGAAGGGAATTGGTGTTCCTTGTAGGGACAATTGCTTATCCCATTAAAGTCGAGTCAGAGGGTACACTATCGGGGTCTCAAGACCAACTCTTGGAAACCCCTGAAGGGTTTAATTTTGAGCCCTGTTCTTCTGGGTTGTTTCCTGACACAGCGACAGAAACAGGGGCTACCTCTGTCGAAGGTGTGTATGTGGAGGATCTGAATGTCGACTTCCAAGGGAAGTCGAATGAGACATCAGAGGAGAGTTTAGAGAAGGATTCTCTCCCTGAGGCTGAAACCCCCACTCCGATCGCTCAAACTGGAGAGAAAAGGAAAAGGATGAAAATAGTAGCCAAGCGTAGCAGAACGCCAAGAACAAGGCCACAACCAAGGTCTCAGCCCTCTCAAACTCCCTCTTCTCCACAATCCTCCAAGCCTTCTCGCAAATCTGCGAGAATAGCTTTTCAATCCTCTCACCGTATCTCCAAACCCTCTGCTTCTGTCATCGAGGAGATTTCCTCCTCTTCTACCGAAGGGTTCTCGAGTTCTGACTCTGAGAACACCACCTTCAAACAGGGGACACCGGTGTTCTCCGAGTCCTCTGAAGAACAAGCCCCTCCAAAATCAACCACTAAACCTGCTGTGAAGCCCTCTCCTGCAAAAACACCCCTCAAGCGAAAGCCCAGAACAGCCCCCTACCAGAAGCTACCACCTCTGTTCCTGCCCCAAACGCCCAAAGCAGTTCACTCCCTCTCCTATGTCTGACAAACATGCGCAGTTGCTTAAGCGCAATGTCGTCAGGGGGAAGGTAGTGAATGTAAGTTTTTTCGAGGAACAGGGTCTGGGGGTGTTCCTGACCAAGTTGCGCGCTCAAGGCTGGCTCGACTTGTTTGCAAACACCCAACTGGGGTGTTCTGTGCCTGAGTTGGCTGAGTTTTACGCCAACTGCAGTGTCACCGAAGGGGTGGTGACTAGTTTTGTGTATGGGCAACGCATTAAGGTTGATGCGCCCACACTTGGGAAAATTTTGGGAGTATCCTCCCAAGGCTTTGACGTGTATGTGAGGGAAGACAAAACAGCCCTAGAAACAGCCAGGCTCCTAGAGGTGTCCCAACGCCTCAGTCAAAAACAGGGCCTGAGAACACCCCTCTCTGTTAAGAAGGGTGAAATGACCTCCCTGCACCAACTATTGTTTATGTTCACTATCAAGAACATAATTCCGCGAGGTCAAGGGCGAAACTCAGCTGATGCCCTTGATCAATGCCTGGTGGACTTACTGGATCGGGAGGAACCAATCAACCTCCCTGCAATCATGATTCGCCACATAGGGCGAATTGCGAACACCACCCGGGCCCATGATCTTGGATATGGGTTTCTGCTGACAAGGGTGTTTGAGCACCTTGGGATAGTGCTCACACGACGAGTGGAGGCCCAAGTCGTTGATGAGATTGGGATTGACACTCTGCTCGGGTGTGGCTATGAGGTTGGCGAAGGGTCAGTCTCCAAATTGGGTCGTCGACCATCTCGACCACCTGTTTCTGGGCAACCTTCCATCAAACTTGAGGCTGTTTTTGAGGACAATGCTCGCCTCAAGGATGAGCTCTCAGCTGTCAAGGCTGCTCTTGCTGAGGAGCAAGCCCTCTCCGCCAAACGCCATGAGGAATTGCTTGCCCTTCTCTCCACTCTTGCCCCCAGCATTCCTCCTCTGCAAACGAGACCACCCCCTGCAACCTGATTCTCTAGGCTGTTCTCTTGTCTCCTCCCATCTTCGTTTTTGGCATTGTACTGTTTTTAATGCAATATCTCCTTAATGATGCTTCTTGCACCTTATGCTCTATATTTCTTTTCTTGCATTCATACTGTTGTTTATGCTTTTTAATGATGCCAAAAGGGGGAATAAGACCATATGAATAAAACCATATGACGTGCTCTATGACCTAGCACCTAGAGGATCCCTATCAGCATTAAACGTTGTTAAGCTTTTTAATTTTGTCAATATGGTCACTTGGTTTGTCATCATCAAAAAGGGGGAATTTGTTGATTATATTTAGTTTTGATGATAACAAATCCAAGAGTAACATATTTGTCTAAGTAATGTTGTTCCAAACAAGCTCTCCAAACAGGGCCTAATACACCGTTGTTCCTACACCGCTGTTTGTGATATTTTATTAACCTGGTGGCTAAATGTTGAGAACAAGTCTTAGGAACAGGTTCCGAGCTTCAGTGACACAAGATCAGCAAACAACACATATGGTTTAAGTCTTGAGGAACATTCAGCTACACAAGATCACCCAAGGAATCAAGGTGACCAAGGTGTTTTGGAGCAGCATATTCACTCTTGACAAGACAACTAATTCTTACAAGGAGTCTTGGTTAATTTAGTTTTTATCTTTTAGACTCTTGTTAATATGCCAATCTTGAAAGTATCATTTTTAGCACTTCTTGAAAACGGTTTTCGAAAAGTTGCTTTGGGACACCATTTCCAAACAACCCTGCAAACAGGGTGCCTAGGGTGTTCTCAAAAACTACAGCAGCTACATCAGTCTTATCTGAAATTTGCTTCGGTTGGCTGCCAGATCTAAAAAGATTTGTTTTGAATTTGAAAAAAAAAAAATTGCAAAACCGTTTTTGCTAAAGATTTCTCTTGAAAGATTCTTATCCCTTATTTTTAGGTCTTGATTGAATTTGGGATAAATCAAGATTTTATTCTTTTCAAGCTAGATTACTCGGCCAATATATTTTAAGAAAATCTTCTCTCCTCTCTTAGCCGTTGGAAATCTTTGGTGAATCTTCTAAGCGACTAAAAATAGAGGATTTTCCCTATCTTTTGAAAAGAATAGCCGTTGGGTTGTGCGTTTAAATATTGAAATTCTCTCTCCCATTTGATAATCCGGTTTTTACAAAGAAGTAAGAGATTTTTAGAGCTGAATTTCAAAGAGAAAAACCGTGAGAAGATTGTACTTAACTGAGCTTTCAATTTCTTGGCATAATAGGACTTCATTGTACCTTACATCTGCTTAAGTCAGAAGCACCCCAGTAAGGTGTTTTGTACCCCTGTTCTCAGAACAGAAAGTGAGTGAGTGTGTCCTCAGTCGTGTGGACTTTGGACGTGTCCTATCTGGTGAGATTGGACGTGGTGTAACCTGTCTTAGGGAAGAAGGTTACGTGGGTTACAAGTTGTAACAAGGAGTGTTGCTTTTGTAACGTTTTCAGCCCGTTAGTGAAGTGGTTAAATCCTACACGAGGTAGGTCGTGGTTTTTCACACCTCAGTTGGGCTAGAGGTGTTTTCCACGTAAAAATTGTGTGTGCTTTATTTCCGCATTTATTACTTTGAATTTCGCTACTGAATCAATTGAGAACAACCGCTACAAATAAGGCGTAAGGTTGTTTGTGATTTACAAACAATCTCTGCAATCAAGTGCTACGGTTGTTTGTCAGTTATTAGGCGAAAATCGACCACCACAATTCACCCCCCTCTTGTGGTTGTGTACTCTTGGAATTCAACAGAAGCACTAATGATCGAATGAATAAGAGATATCAAAAATCATCATCTGACAACCCCACATAAATAAGATCTTGACCAATATGTGAATCTTTATGGAAAATGTTTGCTCGGAGGTAGAAAAATTATTCATCTCTAAATATGTGTCTTGCTTAAGACAAAGAGAGGCTCTCATGAGTGTCGTCAGCATAACGAATGAGGATAGGGTACTCTTTTGGGCATTTACGGTCAAGACGACAAGAATACAAACATGGGAATAACTTAGCCAACCAACCTACTACATAGTGTACAGGAAGAGTTGCAGCTGCTTCACCTGAGTGACCTGGAAGACTCATTGCCTACCCCAAACTGTAATAGATATACCCTTGGAGCTAAAGAAATTCTTTCAGCCTTTGCTAATAATGCAACCATCATAAAAGTCTCTGGCCGTATGACATCTCTACCATGAGATCGAACAAAGTGGCTTAACCAAAAAGCTAGAAAAGCAGCAAGCTCTCCTTCCCTTGTAACGTTCAAAGTCTCTATACGTAGCCTTAAGGAAACTTGTGGTGAGTTGTTCTACAATCTTGCCCTCACACTTTCATATTCTCACACAACAAGGATTCGTTTTCCTCTACCAAAATGATCCATCCACCAATTGCAAAAAACACAATCATGCTTGTGGAATCGGCAAAGCTCGACATGAATGCATAGAAGTTCTATAACAGTAGGTGGATACTAGTGGGATCACATAAAAGATCTTTACGAGGTAAAAATTCTTCATAGACATCATCGATAATGGACAACCCACTAATTCTCTTTTAGTTATAAAGAGAAATGCCAATTTCACCAACACTATGGTGAAGAGAATTTGTTAATGATCCCTAAAAAAGCTCGCAAAAAGCTCTCCATATGTCACAGTTGAAGTGATAAGGAAATTAAGAAACGCCCACAACATTAAAAAGGTGCTGGGTTGTTTAAGCTCTTGTTAAAATTCAGTTAGGATATGCCATGTTGACTCTATGATACTTGGCTTATATGTTGCGCAACTGTGAAGTTGAAAGTCCACTCCCAGTTTCGCTTATTTTTAAGAAGTCTTGCAAATGTTGGGTAGAAATGTCGTGTGACTGGATACTTTTCTTCACCACCATGCACAGTGTGCACTTTTTCAAGCAAAGTGGCATTGAGGCAATTTTCCTTAGTCCTATAAAATGCAATACAATCGTGTTCTTTATTTCGAGAGTATTCAACTGTTCCTTCCTAACTTCTATGCATTCTGAACCACAAGGTCTTGAAGACTTTGGAGTCGAAAGGAACATTTACTATCAAATCTCATAGGGAAATGGAGTGTTGGTAATTCAGCCCAAAATCACATGCATCACCATTCTCATTTGGTGCTTTTTGACTACCGTAGGTTACCGTAGGTTTCATCCATGGTCATAAATTAATTTCTACAAAACCAAACAAATATTAATTAATGACTATTGGATAAAGCTAATCGACATCAAAATTTCGTGCATCATCAGTGTTCGTAAGGTTTCATACCTTCCTTACATAGGGGGCAATGTTGAAGGATAAATTTTCATGGTTCAAATATATATATATATATATATATTGATTTACGGGAGATTGTTAACTTCAAACTTCAGAGTTTAACAGACGGGAAGGAAAATATCAAGACCCAAGACTCCTTATATGCTACTACTTGTCTTACTTTTTTTGATTTTATTATAAATCAAAGAAATTAAAAAAATCAATCAAACGAGAGGTAACATAGGTGTTCACGTAAACCTGGAAAGGCACCATGAATCAAACATAAGGTTATAGGCCTATATTTGATTCTAAATGATGTCTAGCTTTTCTGAATCTTATTATAAATCAAGGGAAAAGAATATAATAAGTCAATCAAATAAAAAATTCTCGAGTCATAAGGACCTAGAAGACACTAGTAAGCCAAACCGAAAACGCTCCATGTCCTGTGGTAATGGGATGCAACTGACAAAGGAGTTTAAAAAAAAAAAAATAAAGAGGGAAAGAGGAAGAAGGGAAGGTCCAAGTGTAATAAAAGGAGGTTACTTTTGGAGTTTCTTGGTCTCCTATGTCCCCAATCGTGCTCAGACATAGATAATGGTTTTTTTTTTAAAAAAATGTTATTCAATCAGTATAAAAGGAAGGGGATAGCAGGAGAAGAGGGCGGAAAAAAGATAGAAGAATTAGAAAAGAAAGACAATGAAATGTTTTTGAAGAAAGACATTGAAGCTTTTGGAAATCAGAAGAGTATTCAAAGGAGTATGCAGATTGAAGACAGTCAGTTAAAAAAAATTAGTGTACTCAAGACCATCTCTCTACTTTCTACCATAAATAAGAAGTATCCTTCTATGAGTAAGGGAAAAAAAAAGATCGGTGGATTCAAGGGACGACTATGCATGTCATTGCATCCAACTTCATTTGATTCTCTAGAACATCCTGGTCTGTAGAAAGGCATAGGATCCTTAGGGATTCTCGTCCGTCACAAACTCGAAACCACAAGATGATGAAGGAAAGTTATTTTAGAAATGTCAAATTTATTCAGTCCATCAGAAGTAAGAACAAAGTTCAGCTCTTTCGGGATCTGAATCATGTGTAGGACCCCAAGGGATCACGGGTCTTTAGAGACTATAAAGCTTGAATTCCTAGCAATCCAAGGTCTTAAGGGAACCGCAAAAGTCATTAAAAAGAGATGAGATTTTTAGAAATCTCAAATTTACAAAAATCCCACATAATAAGTACAAGTTGTAGGCCTTTTAATTAGATTTTTATTTTAAAAAAATGTCATAGTGGGTTAAATCAACTATGAAAACCAGCTATACATAGGCTCAATCTGACTTCTGACCTCTGTTAAAAGGTTCAAAAAAAATTATATGGTATATACTTCTAGGTCAAGTTGTATGAAGAGTCAATGGGATTGTCAAGGATTGTGATCAGTAAAAACCAAAATAATAACAATAAGGCTTTAGCTGTTTCAAGCCCTTGAATTAGAAGTGTAAAAGGACTCTGTTTGTGAATTTGTAATCTAAGTAACAAACTGCAAAAAATAGAATTTGTAATCTAAACGATTCTAAAAAGCAAATATCTTTATATAACAAATGCTAAAATGGGTAGAGCGCTCACATTTGAGAAATTCTCAAATACTGCATGGAGAGTGATTTGTGGAGCTTCATTAGATAGCAACTGTGGATTTAAACTTGATAGTGAATCCTGCCTTTCAATTATGCACATTAT